>JAKSZP010018666.1:0-116393 GCA_022478985.1 Massospora cicadina
TTTAATCAATGGTAGCGTATGGTGATCAAAACATCACTATAAGCCTGATTGATATTCCTCATATGCACTGGATTTTTTGGCACTTCGTAGAGATTAAGTGAATTGGGATTTGCTGACTTAATACTTCGAAAGTCTCATCCATCATATTGATGATAGCCCCATAGTGTCACAAGAAAGCAGTTCAAATTAACAGATCATAATTGCCATTCAGTAACACTAAAGATGAGGTTACCATGACAATAGAACCAAAAAGCAACAGAAGCACCTGTATTCTCCCTCAGAGACCGTGTTTTCTTCTACAGCAATTCTGTATACCATCCAGTGTTCCACATCTTGTTTAATGTCAACTTAGCCATCAGCTTTGTGGAGACCATATTGAAGGGGGCGCTGGTATCTATGATAGAACAGACTCAGCTTTTAGCTACAACCAGGTCACAGTAGGTACATTTAGAGTAAGATGCATCTCTGCTGTTTATATCATGGACATTTAAGGAGACTCTGTTTCAAAGAAAATAAAAAACCCTTCACCTATTCTGGGGTATTGTTTTAAATATAGTGTTGATGGAAGAGCGATTTTTACTGCTTTCAAGGAAGGTGCGTTGGAGGAGGGGTCTAACTTGTCAGGGGAAACTTGGTCGAACATTTGACAAGCATAAGGCTAGTCCTGCATCAGAGACCCCTCTTCAACACAGCTGCAGACTGCATTCATGTCAATCCATTCACCCCTCCAACTGGCTGCTGTTATATTATTGCCTCATTGTACAGGGGGACTTCCACCTGAATATTCTGGGATAGGTTCAGGTGGGACGTTTAATTTTTGGGATAGCGGAGGTAGAGAGTCCCATCTCTACTCCGCTCTGACTTTTCCCTGGCAGTACTGTTCTGGCTTCACGTGAGGGCCCTGATGATTGAGGCACCACCATTCCAGATGTCCCTGTCAACTGCATTTGAAACAACTGACCTTTAGGGCTCACGCCCCTGATTAATGTAAAGTGAGCCACTTCAAAAGTTGGACTGTAAGTGATCAGCGTAAACAGGTCTAGGTAAGTAGTCAGACTGGTGACAATAAGCAGGTACGGGGCGGACGTTCAATTGCTGATGGTAACTCATCAGAGACTGAACTGGACAGACTAATTTCACCAAGTAAAATGATCTAGCGGTGGTAACGGAAGAATTCTGCTCTTTATTAATAGGAGGAAAGTTGGCGATTATATGTTTCAGAAAAAGAACAATTTTAAGCAAGGGTACATCTTCATCCAACATAGGGATCATGACGTTATACAGCTTGCGGTATGGCTTCACAGTGGAGGTCATTGCAATACACATGTCAGATTTGGATAAAATCCCTGCCCCAATCAGCACATGAGCTTTCATTGTGAATTGATCAACAAACGTGGTGAGAGTCTCATTATGCTGAAAATTGATAATCAAGAATTCAGCCTTCCGTTGTGACATTTTTGCAGTACCCCCAAACAACTTCAACACAGTATCCTTCATTTCTTGGTCTGAAATGGAACTGCTTGGGTAATAGTAGGTGACCTGGTTGGCACTTTCAACATCTAAGGTGAATATCAACAGTTTCACTTTCAGTCAGTCAGAAACTCCTTCCGTTAAAAACTTAAAATCGCTTAAAGAACTTTGAATATTCCCATCACAATCATATGGAGGACTTATCATTACAAACTTTTTAAAAAGCTTATCTTGCTTTTTGAGCACAATGTCCAAAGAAAATTTGAGTTCCGCATATTTGATTGATGTAGTATGTCATGAAGATCTCCAGTCTATGCAAGCCTGATGCACCATGGCCAGTGACTGGAGATTTGATTTTTGATCAATGGGCCGCCCTGTAGTGAGCACCAATGTTATAAAATTGGCAGAATTGTCAAGATACACTGTAAGGGTTTTTGCACAGGGTCAACCCACTGAGCAATTAGAATGGACAATATGAAGATCATTGGTCCCTCTGAACATGCACAAATAAATAAATACAACAAAAGGGAGCAATTCCCCCAAAAACTTCTTTATTTTGATATGCTAGTCTCAGTGGATCATTCCTGGTTCGCTTGCTCTCTCTATCTCTTCAACTAAAAATCCTTCTTCTCTCAATATCCTTGTCTCTCTCATATCAGCAACTTCAGTCAGTGCCAATGCTTGTTCTTAGACTATTTGTTCCACCATATCCTGATTGATTATGGCAGAGTTCATCATTCATTAAATTTATGATTGCCTTAGTTTTAGGAAATCCGCTCAATATTCATTATGTATCGACATCTCATTATTTGCTATTCATTGACATTACCTTATCACCTAAATTAGAGGTGATCTAATATAATCCAGTCAAACCAATATCACCTCATCACAAGGTGTTCAAATACTCAATCTCTATAGTAATTGTCAATTAAATTCTAGCTGATCTGTCATGACCGTTTAGGCCTTATCATCCAGTCATATCAGAATCTCAATACCAACCATGTGACGGACACTAGGGCAACCCTCAGAAGCTACTCCCTCAGCCACAACCAGGTCCTTTAAAGCACCTACACGTAGACCACATCCTTTTATAGGCTTGTCTGGGGTCCCCCAAGTTACAATAAATTTCTCAAACAGGGATTAGCTGAAGTTTAAAAAGTTTCCTCATGGGTACATCTAGGCCAATAATGATTCCCCATACATCATTCTGTCAAAGATATGTGATTTTGCTGAGCCTCAATAGGCTAAAATCGCATATTACAAATTCCAAAATTTACAAGCCCTACGAACATCAAGCCTCAACGTTTAAATACCTTTATCAACTTATTGAAGATATACTCACTTTTACCCCCACGTGGCGCCTATTAAAAACTATAAATTAAAAAATTTTAATATTTTCTTATTTGTTTATCATTTCCCTATCAGTAGTGATAATAGCCCCTGATTTATATTGTTGGATTTAAGGCAGCAAGCATCAGCCTGCCAATTTCTAAGCCAATATCCAACAACTTGATTTTCTTAAACTTTCCTCGGTTTTTTTTCTAAAATAGCCAGTAGCACTCTTATTTCAGTGTGTTCTATCAATATAATCCCTAAGCTACCCATGCTTTTAGTCTCAACTTATTTATGGGGCAACAACTTCACCATATATTGATCTGGGATTTCTAATATTAACTTTGTGTTAAAATATGCTCCCTAGCATAATGGTATTTTTCATTTTTTAAAAAAAAATAGTTTGAGGTGGGTCAACCTTGGGATAAATACCACACCAAGAAATTTTCTAGCCTATACAGATTTCAAACTCAAAACCTGCACTAGGGTGGACGCAGATTTACCTGCCTGGATAAACACCCTAGGTTTTTTACTTATTTTTTTTAGTAATAGATGGTCCCAACCCAAGGGGGCAGGTTTTTTACTTATTCATTATTGGTATTCCACAGTTTTCAAGTATTTCCTTTGGCATTTTTTTCCTTTTTGTCCATTCAACTTGTATCAGATGGGAACAATGCCGTCATTGTAAATTAAATTTGCAAGATTATTTTTATTTTTAAGAGACGTTTCTCCTTTCTGATATATCCCAAGGACAGCGTTTGCTTAAAATAGTCAGGATAACCTCCTCAAAGTTACACTTTATACCATACTTTCTCAGGAATTTGGTCCCTTGAGTGTATCAAAATTTTGATTTGCCAACACTATGGCAGGAGCTGATACCACCAGCGATTATACCAAAGTGTTAGAGTACTGTATGCACCACAAGATATTGTGTATGCAGTCTGGTGGTTTCATACTTCTTCCAGTGCTCTAAATTCAGAGTTTTCTTCATTTGCTTCACCATTTTGGTCAAAATAGTATTTGAAGGTGCACCGCCGTCAAATATTGTATGTACTCTTACTTGAATGATTATAATATCATCTATGTACACTCAGAGTATCATAATAAGGTGTTTACTGAAAGTATTGTGGCATTACTCTATGGATTTGAAGTATGGATTAGTTGTATAAATACATCAGAAAACGATTTCTTGTATAAACTGATGGAAAGAAACATTTTTTTCATCTAGTTTTATCTTGAGTAGTTTGTCTGTGCTTTTGGCGGATCACATCTTTTCTGCTAACTGATGAGCATAGGGCTAAGAAACTTATTTCATGATTTTGGGGTCAATCCCCTTCTCCTTTTCTCAAGTAATTGCATTCAGACCAAATTAACCAATTGCAAGAGCGGGTCAGGTGTATCTTCGTCCATAAGTAGATTGGAAATATCAAGGTCATCATTAAGTATATTGGGTGGAACAGGGTTGATTGCAGAGCTATATTCTTACTAAATTAGACTTTGAGCCTTTTTCATAAATCTTGACTATTTTCTCTTTCTGTAGCCTGAACCAAATTAACTTGTTCTCTAGGTTTTTATACTGACATTGAGCGACCATGTGCCTAAATTTCCACATTGGTATTAACTGATCTGGTTTCTATCTGCTAATTTCTGTCCATTGGGCTTATTTTTTATTATGACTATTTCTGTTGTTCATTATTGGACTCAACTAATTACATGGTATTTTGATCTTAGGTATTAGTAACCTTAAAGAACTTAAAGCTTCAATTTTTGCTCCTAATATCTTGAGATGATCCAGCATCTGTGATATAGAAGTTTGGATCGCAAGCACTGATGCTATAGTGTGATGCAAATCTCAGTAGGTCTGAAGAACTCTTGCATTGCTATACATGCTTTAAAATCCGTCAAAACTTTTGCACCAGTCAGTATCTGTGATTCCTAATAAAATCAGCTGGCAAACGCAGCCAATGTCTTGCCCTTTCTGAATTGAATACCAAATAAATTCTTGTTTATGGTTGTTAAATTAGGTAGGACTACTAAACTCAAGAATAATAGCTTCCTTAGCTTCATAGTATGCCTAGTTGTCCCGTTGAGGTGGAGCGAAACCAGATTTTTAAAATCAGTGTCTAAGAAGTTCATTATGATTACAACTTTATGTCATTCCCATATCCAAACATTGTCATCTCAAAAAGGCGGAAAAATGCTGGAGTACTATCCCAATAAAAAGATTGGTAACTCTGCCATATTTAAAATTCTTTCATCACTCCACTAGCAGGGAATTTTTGCCCACAAAGATTATTAAAGATAGGTGTACTTTTGGATCCAGCTCTGAAAATTGTAGCAAAAAATCCAGGCAAATTTCTTGATGTTTTTTCTTTCCTGACTGGATTTTTGTGCAAAATATTATTGGCATTGGTCAGCTCCATTGAGGCACAATCACATTTGCGATTTAGCATTTTATTAGAAATTCAGAATCTGCGTCATATCCTCCTATATCTGATGGAAGTTTTCTCTATCTGCTTCTCACTCAGTTTTTAAAATAAAATCTCTTTGATTAATTTGGCATCCTTTAATTTCAGTGAGGTGACCTTCCTATAAAGATCACTATTGACTTTTCAACTTGCTCAATTACCTCCTCTTCTTTCATCATATGATCTTCCAAAGTAGCAAAATCGGCTTATGATGATGAGCTCATCACGTTCTGGATAACAGAAACTAATTCCGTCCACAGCTTCCAAACTTTGGCCCTGAACAACATTGTATGGTAATTTCTTCTGTAAATATGTCATGAAAACTCAACTATCCACTGCAGTGAGCACCAAATGTAAGCATTTGAGCTTCTTGCTTAATCCCTAAAGGTTACTGCACAGGTTCTGGTTTGGAGTTTGAACCAGATTCTTGATATAATAAATTAATTTGGCAATAGTATGGATACAATCACCCTAGTTGAGTATTTACACAACCAACTGAAACTTTAAATAACAAAAGAACACCTTTCTTGCAATACTTCTCACAGAGACGTGGAGCATATCACAAGCAATAATTTAGCTATGGATTCCAATCCTTCTGCTTTTATCCCAAGAGTAATAAATATAACAAAATATATAACAGGTAAAATATCCAATTTTTTACTGTCTGCTTTATTTTACTCAAGTTCAAAGGAATCTATCAGTAAGTTTGGTGCAACTAATACGCTGGCACCTCCCTGGGGAGAAGGCCACTATCACTAATGTATTATCCTCCTAAGTTGCAACCTTAAATTGAATTAACATCCTTTCAGTATCACTATCTAGAATATTGACATCAGCAAACTAACCTAAGTGAGTTAACTTGAAAGTTTATATCAGAAGTTTTTAACGCTTCAGCAACATATAGGTTCCCTGAGAGATTGGCAACAAAACCAATCATTTAATATAATTAAATTGAACAATTTAAATGTTAACTTTTAGCAGTTATGGCTGATTCCGCTGAGCTAGTTGCACAGGTGAAACCCACTGAGCAACAGATGAGCGATATGATGATCACTGATCCTTGATAAATAATATTAATCAAGTATTTTAATAAGGAGCTATTGCCCTGACGATAACAATTTATATTTATATAGACTAATGGCTATTTCTGTTAACCTTTTCCCACTATCTTACTTCTTCCAAAAAGAAAAAACTTTTCTCTCTCGTTGCAACCACTTTTGCAACCCATTCAATTCAAGTCTGAATCTAGTTTGATAATCTCATTTTAGGAGATTAGTCTGCGCCCATGTCAGGGAGCAGTTGGGCAAGTAAGGTAAGAGGAGCAGGTGGGAGGCCCGCGGCCTCAAACATTTGAAAACGCCCCAAAGAAACTGGCGGATTTGAAAAATTTTTAAGAAACTGGCAGTCACTATTTCCCCAGAAATCCTCACTTGGCAGGCACAATGCAACCAGTACATCAATACGCCGCACTCCCAGCCACTTTTGTCAGTAGAATACAGAGTCCGCATGTTTCTGGACATTCAACAAATGGCTTTATGGGAAAAATTTTGTGGGGATGTGCACACTTTTTTCCTGACTGCGGTAAATGTTGCACCTCACTCCATGTCACACGGTTGGCTGGACCTAGGTTTTGAAAACAAAGAGGCAGCAGATGAGGCAGCTGCAGTGTGCGTAGTGGTCAACCTCCTTAAAGGGCAATGGGTCATCGAAACCAAATGCACCAATTGGATGAAATCCAACCAAATTTTCCTCACGTTTGACTTTTTGCCTACTATGGTAAAGCGTGACATTTTGGAGCAACACCTGAAAGATGGTCTCGCCATCTACAGCAAAATACAATCTTTCAAAATGCAACACTTTACGCTGATGCCACACCTGTGCACTGGCAAAGCCATTGCAGTTTGACCCCAACTGAGGAGATCGCGAAGGATCTAACCCAGATCCCGCACTCCACTCTTATTAGTATCAAAGGGCATACCACCCACCCTTTCTGGGTAACCGTGGACAGCGCGCCCCCCATCTGCACCCACTGTGATGCGTTCAGCCATAAGGCATATGCATGCCCCATCAAGGAGGGCGTCACATTCCAAGAGCACCCCTCAGTGGCCATGGCCAGCGGAGAGGCGCACTACGAACCAACTGTAAGCACCAAAGAGGCTTTCCCATGGGGAGCACAAGGTTGCTACCTATTGGTAAAGCCTATTTCCCTGCAAGAGTGGAAGAAAGCCAAGCAGGCCCGCAGGGCCATGGCCAAGGAAGCAGCCAAAGTCACCACCGCTATCCCACACTCCCAACGCCAGGAGGAATCAAAACCTTCGCGGTGGAAGCAAATTGGGAATCCATCAACCAATCAGATTAGGAAGCCCATGCTGATTGGGCCACCCAATCTGAGGATCCAATGGGGGACTCGATCTCACCCAATCATTGCAACCAAGCTCCAGTTGAAATTAACTTGGGTCCCATCCTACCTGAAAAAAAATTTTTGACCCACTCAACAGTGCACCAAACTCATCCGCACTGCAAAAAATTTGTCCAATGTCGGGGAAACAAAAAGTGAAGGCAAAAGCCAACGCCAACCTTTCTGCTGAAATCAACAAAACTACTGATAGCGTTGCTGCAAACACCTGCACTGCCATGAAGGCCTGTGGGGATCTAGAGGAGGCTAGTGGGCCCGGGTGCCCACCCCCTCACACCTAAGGTGCAATGGGGGAAACCCTCACTTTAGGGACGTTAAATATCGCCAGACTCAAGGCCTTGCCATCCTGGGCTAGAAAACTGAGTTTTTTACAACAAAATTTACCCTGGATATCCTGGCCATCCAGGAGTCCCACTGTCCACAAGGTTCTGAAGAGGCTTGGAAAACAATGCTCCTCCCATCCCTATCCTTTTGGTCAAAGCACTGTGGGGTGCTAATTCAGAAAAATAATTTTTTCAAATTTTTATCATCAGAAACCTTCCTCAATGGCCGAGTCCTCATTGTCACTTTCTTGTGGGCTGATGTGGTACATGCTATCATCAACATCTATGCCCCAAATGGTGCACAAGAGCATCAGGAATTTTTCTTGTCAGTCAAATCCCTCCTGCTACCCCCAGACCCTTTCGTAGTAGGCGACATGAACTGTTGGCTAAACACTCCAATGGACCGGTGGCCTTCCTCCTCCCATGCCCCCCAGGGCCACATTGAACTTCGCATTCTAAAGGCCACCCTTGGGTTAATGGATGCGCTGCTGCGACAAGCATTGCTGCTCAAGAACATGATGCGCCCCCACATCCACAATGGCCAATTAAGGTCCATGTCCCACATCAACCTTATTCTTATTCTGGCAAAATTCCAACCCCACATATCCCACTTTAAAACAACAAAAATGGAATTCTCTGACCATCGACTGGTTGCGATAACCTACCACCTACCTGTCACAGCTGCTAAGGCCCCACATTGGTGCAAAATCCGCCCCCCTGAGCTCATGTCACCAGGATTTTCCACATGGGTGGAATCAGCAACTTTGGCAAAAGAGTTTGTTGCACCATTTTGCATGGACCCCATTTTCACATGGGCAACTTTCAAAGAAGATACCATCTGCCACTCTTGTCACCTCTCCTCCAGACGCTCATGAGCCATATCAGCTGTCATTTCGTGCACTCTGGCAGAGTTGGCACACCTGGAGTCCAACATCCTGGCTACAGGATACAGCTCTGCATGGGGCCAGAAGTGGGCGGAGGCAGCCACCCACCTCAACGCGCTCGAAAGGCAACACAAGCATCAGGCTTGTGCTCAGTACAGGGCCAAATGCATCGCAAAAGGTGATAAGTGCACCGCATATTTTCTAAAAAAATTCTCGCACCACACCAGAGCGTGGCCTGCACACAGGTGTGAAGATTAGATGATTCCATTGCGGATATGCCAGCCAAAGTGGCAATCAAAACACAAAAGTATTACTCTGAGTTGTATCAATCTGATCCAATTCAGCCAGCTGAAGTGGTGGAATTTCTCGACCAAGCCCACATCAGCAACATTTCCCAATACCCAGAAATAATGAATTTAATTACTCTGAACGAATTATGGACAGCCATTCGCGGTGCACCAAACTGAAAATGCCCAGGCCCGGATGGCATTCCATATGAATTCTACAAAAAGTACTTCAAATATATATCCCCACTACTGTTGGCCTCACTTAACCAGAGCCTTTTGGAAACGCGCCTCCTGCCAGGAGGACAAGAGGCCTTCACCGTCACACTCTTCAAGAAAGGGGACAAGCTAGACTTAGCCAACTGGCGCATCATTTCTTTAACTAAAACAGATATAAAAATTTCAACAAAAATCATGGCTAACCATCTAGGGATTGTAGCATCTGCCACCATCTCCCCAGAACAATTCGGTTTCATACCCAGAAGGTTGATTTGGGACAACGTGCACTCTGTGGCCAACGCGTGCCAGTCCACATCCACTGGGGCACTTGCATTCTTGGACCAACAGAAGGCCTATGATAGAGTAAACTGGGAATACCTCAGGGCCTGCCTCCAACAATTCCGCCTACCTCCCCGCTTCATTAACTGGGTGATGCTGCTCACAGAATCTGCAACAATGGCTGTTCGCGGCCCAGGTTTCCTAACGGATGTAGTCCATCCTCAAAGGGGCTTGCAACAAGGGGACCCCCTTAGCCCACCTTTATACAACTTCAGCCTTGACCCACTACTTCGAAACGTGAATGCCCAACTCACTGGGGTCCATGTGCCAGGCCAAGCCCCAGTCAAGATGATGGCGTTTGCAGATGACTGTGTGGTGGGGTGTCTAATAATAAAGATGCATGCGCACTTGAAGCTCTCATCCAGGAGTATTCCTGGGTAAGTAACGCTGCACTGAACGCCTCCAAAACCGAAATCATCCTCCTTGGTCGGTATCAAAACAACTGGACCCCTGCAACCAGAGCCCAGCCCAGCCCATCTGCTCACACATGCGCTCGCCCTCCCAGCTCACCCCACACTGCCCCACTGGTGCTCCCCTTTGTGCCACGCCCTACCATAGGGCTGGTCCTCCAACTGGGCGTGTGGGTGGAGGCAGGCGGATATGCATCAGCAGTAATGGAGAGTCATATTCTAAACAACGTGACGAAGCGCATCGCCTCCCTCAGAGCCCACCCTACTTCCCTTACTGGCAGGGTCGTTTTGGCCAACTCTATGCTCCTCTCCAAAGTCTGGTTTGAAGCCCATGCCATCCCCTTCTCCCCAAGCTTCTTCAAATCCTTGCATGCCCTGCTGTAAGGATGGCTGTGGTCAGGCCAACCTCCACCAATATGGTTAGAAGTCATGTTTGGCCCTCATCAGCATGGTGGCATGGGCCTGCTTGACTTCAGAGCCCATGCGGCCAAGATCTTGGGTACCTGGATTGCAGCCGTCACCGCCCCTACACTCCCCTCCCAACACTGGTCCCACGCAGCCTTCTCCAACTTCTCCCGCGCCCTGGGCCTCAACAATTCATTGAACCCCCACTCCCTGATGAAATACCTGGCTTCACACCCATCGGCCACAGGTCCTCACAGTACTAAAACCCACTACAAACGAATCCTCCTCTCCATGCGGAGCGCTGAGTGGAGAATTTGTATTAGCGGACATACAACCTGAAGAGGCCGCCCCTCACCTCAGTTCACACAAGAGGTACAGGGGCTACCCATCCATGATGGCGTGATCCCCACACGGCCCCATGTCTTATCCAGGGTGGACTACCTGGACATGATGGACATCCCTTACTCCATTGAGACCCAAAAAACTATCTGGAAATACGCACACCATCCCCTGTTGCAGCCTCAAATCCGTTCCCATGTGTGGCGCTCTCTGAGGCGGGTGTACCGTACAGCTGAGTTCTCTAACGCTTTACACTCATCCTACGTCGTGTGTGGCCATTATGAAACGCTGTTCCACCGCTTGGAGAAGTGTCCTACCTCTAAAGTGATATGGCGCGAAGTTCAACGTCTACTGGGCCAGAATCAAACACATCCCTTCAGTCTGTCAAGAGATATGTTTGCTTTATCAATGGCCTCCCCCCTTCCACCCTCCCTCCGTGCTCTGTGGTTGCAATCGCCATGTGGACCATCCACACGATTGTCTTGGATGCCATCGCAGGCTCCATCCCCACCCTCCCGAAGCTGTCCACAGATTCCGGTCTCATTTGGTGGACCACTTTCAAGCGTGGATGTTTGGATACCTCCCACCGCGCCAATGACATCTGGTATCCTCCTGGTTCACATTTTGGTTCATCAAATCAGACCCCTTCCTCCACACGTGTTCAATTGTGGCTACGGCCCCTTCACGCGTTCCCTCCCCTTCCCCATAAGTGGCGTTCCTGCTGGCAACAAGAGATAGCATCGCTTCTCTGGGGTGCCTTCCCTGTTACTAAGTGCTGTCTCGGTCAGGTCAATTTCAGAAGTGTCCGTCCCATGGTCGGCCTTCCCTGCAATAAATTTAAATTTACTTCTTCCAAAAAGACCTCTCCCCTCATTCCCACAGTCAACTATTTATTTTTGGTATTCCTAGTTGGTTTATATCCTTCCGCTTAGTAAATATCTATTCACAGCAATTTTAATGGTTTCTTTTTATCATAGAGGCGTTGGCAGAATTCCCTCAATTCGCCAAACTATTAGTACTTCATTCAATTCACCTCACAATGACATAATCTTCTGCTTGATTTTGGAGCTCACCTCAACTCATAAAATATGATCCACCTGATCTATAGCTTATTGTCCAGTGATATCATTATCTCAACATTACCCTCTTGACTTTATGATAAGCTCCTATTGCTTATATAACCAAAGGAACTTCGCGTGTACTTTGTTTATAATCTGTCACCTGCGGGTTCCTTAATAGTGTAAGCATCAACATCAGTCTTCTCAAATGTCTCAAATGGTCTTATCCATATGCTGGCGAGCTTATTCCTTCTTCCAAACCCATGTTGGTCATGGAACAGTACAAGGTCTCCTACCACGAACTGTAGGAGGCTACTGCGTCTAAATTGGTCAGCCGGTGATCTCAACTCCTATTAGCTTAGCTAGTGAAATATGCAAATTTGAAGTTTAATCAGTGTGTGTTAAGCTATTCAAATAGTGCTGGGTCTCTAATCTGCCGTTATCCCTCACACAGAAATAAAGCCATGCTAGCAAAGCTAGATGTCTTCCTTATATTACTTGAAAGGTACTTTTCCCTGTCAATGAATGTTATCTAATATTATACTCAAAGATGGCAGTGGATAGAAGGAGTACTCCAGTCAGCGGGCTGATCATTTACAAGCTTACGGGGAATGTTCTCTAAGGTATCCATTGACCCATTTGACCATCCTATTATATTCAGGGTAGTGTGAGTAGTTAAGACCCCACGGATGTCCATCAACACATTCAACTTAGGAAGGACATGTGACATGAAATTTGTTCTGTTGTCCATGAGAATAAACTACGGACAGCCATGTTGCTGTATTCACTCCATAATGAACTTAGTGACGTTTTAGCTTCTAAATATCTTATCACTCTTGCTTCCACCCACCTGGTCAAGTGATCTATTGCTACTAGTATATCTTGAAGCGCTTTGCACCAGTTGGCAGAGGGCCCACCACAACAAGGGAGACAGTTTTCCACACAAAACAGTGCTTAACCAGCAGATAGGTAGTTTTCTTGTTGAAAGAAATTTTACTTGACACTGGTGACAACAAGCAACCGTCTCAAGCACATTGTAGTGAATGCTCTCCTAATAGTAATTTGGTCACAAAAAACTCTAATGTTTTCCACACCCCATCATGACCTACAGCCATATGTGCATCCAAGATAATTGCTGGCCTGGCGGAGGGTTTTGGGAAGCTCAACATAAATTCTCCAATTCTACTATATAAATAACCATTGTGCAAAAAGGTTTCATAGCAAAGTCCATCTAGTACTTTGATCACCTGTGGCAGCTCATTGTGGTATTGGCCCATAGCCATCTTCTCATATATTATGTCAGCCAGATCCTACATAATGGCGACCGTTGGTAGTTATGAGAGACAATACACATTCTGGTGTACGCCCCAGTTTAGTGGGAAATCTCAAAGTCATACACTTTCAGCTTTAGGGCTATTGTGAGAGCCACCCTTTGTAAGTCCTGGGGAACATCCTCTGGGCATTGATTGTGCCATTTTCCCATTCCCAAGCAAGAAGGTATTGAAGAGAATGGCTATACCCCTTTTTACTCAGGGCTATCTCGCTCACATGGTAGACAAGCACTGGGTAACAGCTCTCCCACTTCGGATCCTGCCCCCAGTACCCACACTCACCTTGGCAGAACTGCTATGAGGAATCAGTGAAATCTGTGCCAAGGTCGCTGAAATGAAATCAATCAGAACTAATTAGAGCGGCAATCATCCTGATGTTCATATTTCAAATGGTCAAAAAAGGATGAAGACTGACCTATCAGCTGGAATGCCTGACGGTTTTGATTCTGTTAACATGACAATCGAAAAAATCACCCCCTCCCAAAATCATTAGGGATCATCCCCAATGGACAGGTAACACCATTGGACACCATTGATGAGGGTTTAAAGCTCCCTGTTGGCAAATTGGGAGTTGCACCCAATGCAACGCCACTGACCAAATGAGTGGGCCAGTGACCAAGCATGGGCATGTTGGGCATCCTGAACCCATTCCCAGCAAAATGGGCCCGCCACTACATGGGGTGGCCTTGGGGGATTCCCGCTGCTTGTTGGGCCAAATGCCATCACGCCAACCATTGGAAACATAGCTGAGCCTAAGTTCAGACGTTCGAGGTCAAACCAACAGTGACTCAGACCACCGCTGAATTCTTTGATGTTGGTTCCCAGTGAACTAATCCGCCCCAGCTCTAAATAATTCGCCAGTTAGGTCAAAATTAAGGGTCCCAATCCCAGTTTTACTGCACCAAATGACCACTATTTAATCAGTTGCATTGTGTGGGATCCACCAATGGATGCCACAAAATTCTTATCTAAGTGAGAATTTTACTTTTTAATAAAAGTATAAAATATCGCTTTGTTAAAGTTTTTCATGTTTTTTATTATTAAGCCGTGCAAAACCAAAAGAAGGTCATCTTCTCAATACTAGTATTTCCTATTTAAACTAGTAAAAATTTTGAGACCATGGGTATTCGAGGCAAAAGCATGTAAAGCTGAGTTATCCAAATTAGGGAATATAGGTTTTCAGCCTATCAGATCAAAGATAAAATTTTTTTGAGGTAAAACTGACACATTAGGAAATGATTTGATGTATTGTATCCAATCACCAGCGAGTAAAATTTTCTCACCTTGTGGAGATTCAGATCTGTGCGACATTGAACTCCTCAAATTTAGACGAGGAGTTGGAGTAATCCTATTATTAGTATTTACCTTATTATGCTGATTTTGGTTATAATCCTTATTTTTCCAATAGTTGGGATTCCACCGAGAATCCACCAAGTTCTTTTCACCATTGTACTCATATTCTTAATAACTACAATATTATTCAAAGATTGGGCAGGTGATGGGCCAATCATGGTAGCAGTTTCAGGAGCACTCATACCTCCAACATTCTTTCTCCTAAGTCAAGAAGGTGAGTGTTTGACATTGCCCCCCTCAAGAATGTTGGGAGGGGTGTAGGGTCGTAGGAAGCGGCCACGTACCCAGTTTATGATAATTCTGATGGCCAGAGACTCTATAAAATACTCATTTCCTCTCTTATATGTGATGGTAAATGGCCCCTCCCAGATTGATCCAAGTTTTCCACTTCAAGGAGTTATGCGATTGTAATATTATAAAACCTTATCTGACACTTGGAAAGAGGGTAGGGGAGCTCGGAGCTCATTGGCAGCTTGGCCTTCTTTAGTAACCTTTTTAGCTAGATTGGTCATAGACTCCGATTGAAGCTGAATGATGCAATTAGCTAACCTTCACATGGCTTTCTCAGGTTCCTCTCCTCTAGAAAAGACATCCTTAGCTAATAGAGCAGGTATGCCCGGTTCCCTGCCAAACAAAACTCAGAAAGGGGACATTTTCAGAATTTGATGATAGCTAATTCTGTAATCCATAAGCGCGCTTGGGAGATAATGGTCCCAATGAAGGGGATCAGACCTAGCCATTTTCTGTAAAATAGAAACCAGAGTACCATTTGCTCGCTCCACTGTACCATTGTATGATGGGTTATATGGAGCTGAGAACAGTTGCTGGGCTCCCATGGAAGTAGCCAAGATTTTAACTACTCTTGAGGTAAATTTTTTTCCGTTGTTGCAGAGTAATACTTGAGGGCACACATGTCAAGTGAAAATATTTTGGTGGAGAAAGGTGGCAGTGGCCTTAGCAGTTTGAGCTGGCAGCACCACAGCTTCAACCCACTTCGTGAAGTGGTCAATGCCTACCAAAATATATCTGTTTCTACCTGTGGTTTGAGGAAGTGGCCCTACTACTTCCAAGCTTATTGTATGGAATGGCTGTTGCAGGGCAGTTGGCTGATATTGATATCTAGTCTTGAATTGAGACTGCTTCTTACACATAAGGCAAGCATCCAAGACTTCGACAATGGCTTCCATGATTCCCTCCCAGTAGTACTGATCCTTTATCCACTAATAGGTTTTCTTTGCTCCTCCATGGCCTAAAGTTGAATTTGCTTCCAGGATGACAGGTACACGTTCCGAGGGTCATAGGAAAGGCAACCACTTCACCCCCACTTGCTTGTACAACTTCCTGCTATCCATTTTAGTGTTATGGGAGTGCTGGGCCAACATCCTCTGTACAGGCTCATCCTCATCTTCCCAATCATTTGGGGTCATTAGAAGATCATACAGCCGCTCCGCTTCACTGTTATCTAGGTGGAGGATGGGCAGCCGAGTTAACCCATCAACATTCATGTGGCGGGTTCCAGCGTGGTGTTCAATCTTCATATCATAATGCTGGAGCTTTAGAGCCCAGCGAGCTAAGCGCCCCCATAGGGTCCTTCATATTTTCAACCATTTTAAAGATGCGTGGTTGTGATCACAGAGAAAGAGGTCCCATACAAGAAAGGGCGGTAATGCTTCACTGCGAGTAGAACAGCGAGACACTCCTTCTTGGTAACACTATAGTTGCGTTCTGCCTTTGATAGCATTTTACTAAAATATGAGACAGGATGATCTACCCCTTTTTCATCTAATTGGGCTAGGATGGCCCTGACAGCGTAATCTGAAGCGTCTGTAAACAAGATAAATGGTTTTCCATAATCAGGATGCCTTAGGATAGGCCGTTTTTGCAGCATCAGCTTCATTGTTTTAAAAGCAGCCTTCTGTTCAGTGCCCCATTGAAAAGGGATATTCTTTTTTAGTAAGCGAACAAGGGGCTCGCTGAGTTGGGCAAACTTAGGGATGAACTGATGGTAGTATCCCATCATCCCTAAAAATACCTGTATATCCCGTAGGTTTTGGGGGGAGGCATACTGGCAATTGCTTCAACCTTATCTTGTATGGGTTGGATTCCCTCTCGAGGAATGGTATGTCTGAGGAAATTTAATTTCTTTTGGAAGAACGAACACTTTGAAGGCTTTAATTTGATAGTTGAGTGTCATAAGCGTTGGAATACCTCCTTCAAATGATCAAGGTTTTCATTAAAGGTCTTCGAGAATATGGTAATATCATCAAGGTAGATGATAACGCAGGTTAACTTGAGATCTTGCAAAATGTGATCCATAGCACGCTGGAAAGAAGCAGGTGCGTTGCACATCCCTTGAGGTAATCGCGTGGGTTGGAAAAGACCTTCACTTCATATCAAAGCGCATATCTCTAGGCCTTGGGGAGATAGATCCATTTTCCAATAACCACTGGCCAATTCCATAGCAGAGAAAAAATTTGAGCCTGAAAGCTGGGCCAGGGCATCATCAATGCGTGGGATAGGATAGCTATCTTTTTTCATAAGATTGTTTAACCTGTGGTAATCCATGACTACCCGGTGACCTCCATTTTTTTTCTTAATTAGCAGAAGGGGGAGGACCAAGGGCTTTGTGAAGGAACTAATAACCCCGCATCTAATAACTGCGTGAGTTCCATCCTCATTTGTTGTCCTCCACCTTTGACTTGCAATAAGGTTTTGACCTAATGGTATGGGCATCACCCACATTGATGGAGTGACACCAGCCCTTCATGTGGCCATAATCATTGCCTGACTCTGAGAATATATCACTATACTCATCCAGAAGAGTATGCACTTTTTCCAACTCATCTGAGGTTTACTCATCCAAGATATGGACGTTCAGTAAGGTATATACCAGGTTATCTGCGGGCAGGCCTAAATCTGCCATTGAAGCAATGGTTTGGACTTGTTCAACTTCCTCCACAGGGAGTAAAAACCCTTGGCCCACCTCCTGGTGCTTTCTTATAAATTATGTCCTTTTTGGTGAGGTTTCCCAACAGTAGAGTAATAGGCCTCTGATAGGCTGGGTCTAAAACGCCTATGGGATCCGCCAATGGATGCCACAAATAATATATTAAAGTGATATATTTACTTTTTAAAAGAAGTATAAAACAACACTTATTAAGGTTTTTTATATATTTTATTATTCAGGCAGGGCAAAACCAGAAGGGTCCTTTTCTTGATACTAGTTTTTTCCTATTTAAACTAGTTCAAATTTTGAGACCAGGGGTATTTGAGGCAAAAGAATGCAAAGCTCAGTTATCTAAATTAGGAAATATAGGCTTTTGCCTATCAGATCGAAGATAAAAATTTTTCAGAGGCAAAACTGACCCATGCGGTAACAATTTGATGAATTGTATCCAATCACCAGCGAGTAAAATCTTTTCACCTCAGTGGTGTTCAGACTCAGATGGTAATGATTAGGTAATTCAGTGGTGGTTGGACTCAGATGGTAATGATTGGTTAACTCACACCCAATCATTGATGGGTAAAATCTTCTTGCCTTATGGAGGTTCAGATCCATGTGATATTATACTCCTCAAATTTAACCAAGGAGTCAGAGTAAACCTATTATTAATTATTACCTTTTTAAGCTAATTTTTATGATAAATCATATTTTTCCGGTGGTTAGTATTCCACCGAGAATCTGCTAAGGTCTTTTTGGTGTGGGTACTCATAGCGTTGATATCCACAATATTATTCGAATATTGGGCAGGTAATGGGCCAATCATAGTAGCAGATTTGGGAGCACTAATACCTCCAACATTCTTTTTCTTACATCAAAAAGGAGAATGTCTGACATTGCCCCCCTCAAGAATGTTGGTAGGGGTGTTGTGGTTATGGTAGTGTAATACCTTTTCATCCACTTGAGAGGTAGGAAGGGGGTGCAGAGCTTATTGGCAACCTGCCCTTTTTTTGTCGCTATTTTTGCGAGATTGGTATACATGAAAGAGTAGTCCTCCTTGTTGGGTTCATTATTGGCTAGAACTAAAGGAACTTTGTAATTAAGCAATGACAAGAACCCTTGTTTCATATTGATAATGCCATCATACTCAATCATAAACTGAGTATCTATAAGCATATCATAAGCATTGTTGTCCAAAGCCACTGCGGGGGCTGATAGGATAAGCTTCCCAATATGAATGGGAAGCGACGAGTAAGCACCAAGTGCGTGGGTGTTGTTAGGACCATCAATTCCAAAGTCTTGGTTGTAAACCAAGTCAGGTGCAAGCTTGATCTTTTTCATCAGCTTGGAGGAGATTACGTTCACTGGGGAGCCTGTATCTAAAATGGCCATCACCCAAACTTTTGGGATCACCACTTCGACCTTCATAACTATCCCCCCAAAAGTGGGCAATAGCGCTAAGACCTCCCTAAGATGAAAATTGGAGGTTAGTTTACATGCAGTCTCGGGGTAATTTTCCTTGATGGACTCCATGGTGTGGCTATGCTGGATAGGGCGAATAAGGTGAGACAACACCTCATCTGCGTCGCTGACAGTATCAATGTTGATTGGCTCCCCTAGAATTTGGCTGATATATGTCTCTTCAGGTATGGTGGCTTCATCCACTCCTTTAGCATTTAAGCGATTGGGACTTCCACTCAAGAAGGCACTCCTACAACGTAATAGCCAACCTCATCCATACCCCTCAGAATCATCTCCTGGGGTATTTGTGATGGGAGGTAATGGCATAAGTTGTTTAAATGATTTAGGCACATGAGTTTTGTCAGCAATAAGTGTGCCTTTCCTTATGCTGACATTTCTTTTCCCTGCTCCTGTTCCTCAGCATCAGCTTTCTTTTTCCAGCACATAGCCTCCATGTGTCCAAACTTGTTGCAGTAATCGCACTGAGGGCGTTCAGGACATTTTACTTTGGGGTTTTGCTCTTCAGGGCCCATTATCTGAAGGGGATCCTTCTTGTCTTCATTAGCTATGGCTCGATACTTAGGCTTGGAATCCTCAATGGTTAAAACGTGAGGACGAGATACTGCTCCCTGTGGAACTTCGGGCTTATGGAAATCAGTGACATCTATTAACGCTTCCTTGATATCTTGAACGGTATGGAAATAGCTTTTAACTGAGGTGATTTGTATCACTAACGGAGGGTGAGAAGCCACTCCAGTCAAAACAGAGGCTACAGCATCATCCAAAGTCAACATCTTTGAGGTTAACAATGTCTTTGCTTCCAAATAGAATCGTTCTACAAAGGCAACCACTGACTCTCCTTTTCGGATACTCATATGCATAAAGGCTTGCTTTTTCATGCTTAAAGCCTGTTTTGAGCCGAACGTGTTTATGAGAGCCTCTTTAATTTTGGACCAGGTGCCAAGAGCATCAATATGTGGTACCATCACCTCCTGTGCCATGCGGCCCAAACAGGAAAGGATATGTTTGGCCTTCTGACGATCAGTCGCCCCTTCCATAGCTGCTTCATAAACGTATAAAAACGAAGCAAAGCTACCCTCACCAGGGATAAACTTGTCTTTAAATGTTGGTCAAATGAATTTTAGTCATTCCTGGTAAGGGTATGGATAGCTGGAGCTTCTGTTATTATTGTTTCAGAGCGGTAGTTTAACTGATTGAAGGTCCATGGAAGGCGATCAAACTGATCTTGCATTGCTTCAAGCTGGGTTTCCATTTTAGAGAGGGCTTCCAGAGGCCCAGATTTTCATAATCTTAGTTGAGCTTCGATCCCTGATTTATGAGTTTTAAGATCTTTCACTCAGTTTTTTATTGCAGAGACTTGAAAACGAAGTTGTGACACCATGGAGCTTAGGTTTAATTGAGCAGTTTCCACGGCTTTCACGCGGTTCTTCAGCTCTTCTTTCATTTGTTTACACCCTTCATCATCACGAGGGTGTGAACTTGGTCCTTGTACTCCATCCTTGATTTGTTCATGCTTCTGCTCGACCAGCATTAGTCAACTATATACTTCCTTCAACAGCCCAGGGCTTTCCAGCGAAGCTATTATCCCTTTTGCTTCGATTTAACATTCAGTCAGGCGACGTGCCAAATATTTGGTATTTTCCAACGAAGCTTTGAGAGCTAGCTCCTTTCCTAGCTGGACAACCTTGGCCGCGAGGGTGGTGGTGGTGTTAGATGGTTCAAGCGACAGATGACATTTAAGCTTATCAACCTGCAAAAAAGCCTGAATTAACTGTCACTCCACCACAGCCACACGCTGTTCATATTTCCTTAAAGATGGAATCGTGGGCTGAAAGCTCATGACACGTTTGCTCATTTTGCTTTTTTAGTTCTTTAGCAAAATTCTCCAACAACGAGCAGGTGCTAATGAAGGATGTGTTCAGTTCATCCCAGAATATCTTCATGGCCTCCTCAACATACTTTACAATCCCAGTGTCCATAGTAGTAAGTCAGTCATGAAGCTGTATGTGAAGTTGTTATTAGATTCCACACCAGATTTAACTGCCACAAGATGTTTGGAGGTCAGTTGATACAACTTTTCATAGGCTGAATTCAGAGCTGCATGGGTATTTAGGTGTTGATGAAGCTCTTCATGATGGCCGGCTAAGAGATGCATCATATGGACCAAAGCAGGGTGAGAAAACTTGCGGACATAGGTGGTCAAATTTGTAAGCTGACCATAGGTCTCTGGGAGGACACTAGTCTCATAGAGAAACAAGTGGCGTTCCTCTACCAATGACGCTTGTTCACGAGATGCAATGTCGCCTGGGTTAAGGATGCCATGAGTAAGGTCTCTTACAGCTTCAGTAGCTGGCCAAGTGATGCAATGAGACTCAGGTATTAATATGGGCTCAATTTGTTCTTCTTCAAACATTAAAGCAGTAGGGCTGTCCATTTGATCATCTTCTTCAGTCCCTTCCTCATTTTGCACCCAATGGGTGACACTCTACACTTTTGTGTTAATACTTATTGAAGTATTTGGGGGCTTGACCCCTGTAGTGAGCACCAATTTGTGGGATCCGCCAATGGATGTCACAAATAATATATTGAAGTGAGATATTTACTTTTTAATAAAAGTATAAAATAACACTTGTTAAGGTTTTTTATGTTTTTTATTATTCAGGCAGGGCAAAACCAGGAAAGGTCCCTTTCTCAATACTAGTTTTCCTATTTAAACTAGTTCAAATTTCGAGACCAGGGGTATTTGAGGCAAAAGAATGCAAAGCTCAGTTATCTAAATTAGGAAATATAGGCTTTTGGCCTATCAGATTGAAGATAAAAAAAATTTTGTGAGGCAAAACTGACCCATGCGGTAATGATTTGATGAATTGTATCCAATCACTAGTGAGTAAAAACTTTTCACCTCAGTGGTGGTTAGACTCAGATGGTAATGATTGGGTAATTCAGTGGTGGTTTGACTCAGATGGTAATGAATGGCTAATTTTTACCCTATCATCCTCAAGTAAAATCTTTGCACCTCAGCAGTGGTTAGACTCAGATGGTAATGATTGGTTAACTCACACTCAATCATCGATGGGTAAAATCTTCTTGCCTTGCAGAGGTTCAGATCCATTCAATATTATACTCCACGAATTCAACTGAGGGTCAGAGTAATCCTATTATTAATTATTACCTTTTTAAGTCAATTCTTATGATAAATCGTATTTTTCCAGTGGTTAGGATTCCACTGAGAATCTGCTAAGGTCTTTTTGCTGTGGGTACTCATAGCGTTAATATCCACAATATTATTAGAAGATTGGGCAGGTGATGGGCCAATCATAGTAGCAGATTTGGGAGCACTAATACCTTCAACATTCTTTTTCTTACATCAAAAAGGAGAATTTCTGACAACGCCAGGCAATACATGAGGCATAAAAGGGCTAACTCCATTGATGCTTAAGAGGTGTAATAAGCAGTGGCATATAATTTGGAGTGTGATTTTCGTGTCAACCACTCATTGTTCACCTGGCTTAATCACCACCTCATCTGCCGCATAGAATGGAATACCTTTGATAGCATCCACTGAATCGAGCAATTTCTTAGTGTTGCACCCAGAAGTAACATAATGTAAAGACAATGTGGAAAAGGGGTATTCAACCAAGCAGGTGTAGTCATTCTTGATGGGTTCTTTGTTAGATAAGATTAATGGAACTTCGTAGTTCATTGAAGATAGGAACCCTTGCTTCATGTTGATGATGTCTTCATATTCGATCATAAACTGAGTACCTATGAGCATCTCAAAGGAGTTATTATCTAAGACCACAGCGGGGGCTGATAGAATAAGCTTCCCAACGCGGATGGGAAGAGAGGAGTAAGCGCCAAGAGCACAGGTGTTGTTTGGGCCTGCAGTTCCAAATTCCTTGATACAATCCAAGTCAGGCATCAATTTAATCTTTTTCATCATCTGAGATGAAATTACATTCACTGGAGAGCCTGTATCCAGGATAGCCATCACCCAGACTTTGTGAACAACTACTTCAACCTTGGTAAGTGTGCTTCCAAAGTTGGCTGACAGCACTAAGACCTCCTTGAGATGAAAAGTGGAGGTTAATTTGCGTGCAGTCTCAGGGTGAGTCTCTAAAATAGACTGCATGGTATGCCTTCGCTGTAAAGGGTGAATTAGACTCGATAGAAGCTGATCAGCATCACTGGCTGTGTCAATAGTTTCCATACAACCTATAACTTGGTGGAGGTAAGTATCCTCAGGTATGGTGGTTTCATCTTCTCCATCAGCGTTTAGGTGATCAGGGACCTCCACTTCCGCGGGAGCTCCCAATAAGTAGTACCCAGCATCATCATAATCCCCCTCAGAGTCAGTCTCAGAGGTATTCTCAACCATGGGCAAGGTTGTAATTGAAGTAGGTGAGAATGCCACGAGGGGTTGTGGTGAAAGAGAATTCACAGTAGGGATCTCCACTTTACATTGCACCAAAGAAACAGTTTTTTCTGAGAGGATAGGCATAGGCGGCCTCACTCCCAGCGGTTCAGTAGGCCGTTGCTCTAGCTTTTTGAGACGGAAAAAAACTAGCTAGTTGCTTTTTGAGAGCAACTAATAGGGATTCAGGAGAGCTGCTCACATTTACAGCCTCCATTGCTTTTTTAATACTTATCAAAGTATTCAGGGGATTCACCCCCTGTAGTGAGCACCAGTTTGTGGGATCCACCAATGGATGCCACAAATATACTTATCTAAGTGAGAATCTTACTTTTTGTTAAAAGTATAAAATATCGCTTTGTTAAAGTTTTTTTATGTTTTTTATTATTAAGCTGGGCAAAACCAAAAGAAGGTCCTTTTCTCAATACTAGTATTTCCTATCTAAACTAGTACAAATTTTGAGACCATGGGTATTTGAGGCAAAAGCATGTAAAGCTGAGTTATCCAAATTATGGAATATAGGTTTTTGGCCTATTAGATCGAAGATAAAAATTTTTTTGAGGCAAAACTGACCCATTTGGTAATGATTTGATGTATTGTATCCAATCACCAGTGAGTAAAATCTTCTCACCTTGGCGGTGGTCAGACTCAGATGGTAATGATTTGGTAATTAGCAACCAATTATTGTTGGGTCAAATCTTCTCACCTCGTGGAGATTCAGATCCATGCGACATTGAACTCCTCAAATTTGGCTGAAGAGTTGGAGTAATCCTATTATTAGTATTTACCTTATTATGCTGATTTTGGTTATAATTCATATTTTTCTAATAGTCAGGATTCCACCAAGAATCCACCAAGGTATTTTTACCATTGGTACTCATATCATTAATAACTACAATATTATTCAAAGATTGGGCAGGTGATGGGCCAATCATGGTAGCAAATTTGGGAGCACTCATACCTCCAACATTCTTTCTCCTAAGTCAGGAAGGTGAATGTCCAACACATTGCACTGAGAAAATTTTTGGTCAATTTTCTTCCTTTTCCTTTGCTATAAGTTTTTCTAAAAACCAATCGATTTTTCTTTGGTTGATTTCTTCTGGCCACATCCCTGATGGCTTTTCCCTGGTGGCCTGTCAGTCCATACACCGGATGGGCTCTGCCAGTACTCATGATCACTATGGCCCCCACCGTCATAGATTGGATTCAGCGATTCAGATACTTTTGGCACTTTAACCCTGCTATCCTGAACTTCTGGCAACAGTATACTGGAATCTTGTGGCCTTACATCCATCATCTACAAGAAAGGATCTGCCTCCTTGTCTCCCCAGTTGAACCAGCCCCAAATACTGATGGACTTATTGAAACTATTTCTGTGATTCCGCCCCTTGCAGTAAGACCTTCAGGGTCTGTGGTGGGACAATCTGGTTTGTCCTCAGGATTGTACTCACTGTTTCTCTACACCAATGTCTTATCATTTCACAATGCCTGGCTCCATACAATGTCATTCAGTTGGCAATGCCTCTGGTATTCTGGCTTTCTTTTTGGGGCTTACACATCCTGACTGGCAGGCCAGTCTAAACTTCTTCTGCCATTTCCATGACACCCTTCAGGTTCCCAAAGATTCTTCACCACCGCAAGGATGCATGATTGTAAGTCCCGGGAACATCCCCTGGGTGTTGACCAGGCTATTTTCCCATTTCCAAGTAAAAAGGCACCAAAGAGGATGTCTGTACCCCTCGTTACTCAGGGCAATCTCGCTCACATAGTAGATGAGCGCTGGGTAACAGCTCTCCCATTTCAGGTCTTGTTCCCAGTACCCACATATTAAACTCATCAGGACTGTTATGAGGAATCAGTGAAATCTGCGCTGAGATTGCCAAAATAAAATTGATAGTAACCAATTCGAGTGCAATCCGCCCAATGCTCAGATTTTAAATGGTCAAAAAGGTATGAAGACTGATCTATCAGCCAGAATGCCTGACGGTTGCAATTTGACTAACATGACAATCAGAAAATCTCTCCCCTCCCAAATCTGTCAGGCATCACCCCCAATGGGCAGCTTCCTGCTAACAAATTGGGTGTTGCGCTTGATACAATGCCATTGACCAAACAAACGACCCAGCGACTGAGCGCAGGTGGGTTGGGCGTCCCAAACCCATTCCCAACCAAATGGGCCCACCCCTATGTGAGGTGGCCTTGGGGGATTCATGCCGCTCGTTGGGCTAAATGCCATCACGCCAACTGTTGGAAATGTAGTTGAGTTCTGGTTCAGGCGTTTGAGGTCAAACTGACAGTAACTTGGCCGCGGCGCAAAGTTTTGTGATGATGGTTCCTAAGGAACTAACCCACACATTCCCAAATAATTCGCTGGTTAGGTCGAATTTGAGGGACCTGATCCCAGCTTTGTTTTCCCCCAAATTGACTACTATTTAGTCAGTTGCATCGCACTGAGAAAATTGTTGGTCAATTTCTCTTTCCTAAATTTCCATTAAAAATTCTTCCCAAAAAATTAGTTTTTACATGTTAAAAATTTCTACCGCCTTATCTGCTGATGTTCTCATACCCCTTTGGGGTTAACGGTTATGTGCATCTGGTAATTTATTTTGTGCCTATATGAAATTCTGGCTCACTGGCAGATATTGGTGGAACTCTTTTCCGGTTCCATATTTTTCATATCAGCAGCGGTGCCTCAGGCATTCTGGTTTGCTGTTTGGATGCTCTGGCATCTGGGCTGGCAGGCCAGTCTAATTCTTACTTGCTGTCCGCCTGACAATGATCCATGACAACTTTTTATTTAACCCTATGAGAGTAAAACTAAAACTGTTTATATGCATATATTACCACTAAGCACTCCCGTTTAGTCATGGTATAATTCCGTTCAGGGCATGCAATCTTAGCCTAAGATACATGATGGGATGCTCCACCAATCATCATCTTTTGGGATAATACTGCCCCTACAGTGGAAAGAGGCGCATCCATTTGCACAATATATTCTTATCAAAATTAGGGTATTGCAAAATGGGTGCTCTAGACAACGCGGTTCAACAGAAATCAAAAGTATATTGACAACGGTCAGTCCATGAAAAAGTAGCATTTTTCCCTATTAACTCAAATAGCGGAGCCTCAATACAGCTGAAGTTAGGAATGAACCGCCAGTAGTACACGACCATCCCCAAAAACACCTGTACATCCCGCTTATTCTCTGGCCAAATCACCTTGCTTATAGCTTCCACCTTCACTGGCTGAAGACTAAGCCTTTTGATTTTACCACATAACTGAGATATTCCAGTTGCTCCTTAAAAAGTGACACATTATAGGCTTAATTTTTTATTTTAGCACAGCGAGTTGGCGGAACACTTGTTCCAAGTGACAGAGATGATCTTTGAACATCCATGAGAACACATTGATATCGTCAAGGCAAACTAGAACGCAAGACAGCTTTAGGTCACCTAAGATAGTGTCCATAGCCCACTGAAATGTAGCCATGATGTTGCACAAACCCTGTGGCATATGTGTAGGCTGAAACAATCCCTTTGAGGTAATTATGGCGCACTTCTCTTGTTCCTCCACTGGAAAATAGATTTGCTGTACCCTGATAATAAGCCCATATTGGAGAAATAGTAGGAACAACCCAGCTGATCCAAAGCATCATCAATTTTTGGAAGCGGGTAAGTTTTTTGTGATACTGTTAAGCTTCCACTAGTTGATTACTACTCAGTTGGTGCCGGCTTTTTTGATGAATAACACTGGTGAAGCTCAGGGACTCTTTGTCAGCTCTAACATTCATTGTTCAACCAATCTTTCTATCTCCTTGGATACAACTTCTTCTGCCACCTTTGAGTGACTTATAGTCTGTGACCAAAGAGGAGGTGATCTCCTATGTCCAACAAATGCACAATTCTGCATGCACATTCCAAAATGTGGTCGTTGAATGCAAAAAAGCATTGGTATTTTTCAAACAGATCCATCACTTTGTCCTTCTGGTCCTCTGACAGCCCAGTTAGAGCCTCCCACGGAACCACAGTCATTATTCTGAATGAGGTTTTTACAGGTAGCCTGAGGTCCTCCCAAGAACCAAAGTCATGTATATGGTGGATCCCATCAATAGGAATCAAATGCAGATAAGCACCCACTTGGTGCCTTTGAATCTTCATAAACTCCTTCTGGAGGTTTGCTATCAACACCTTCACTTCCTCCTGCCTTAGTAACATGATCCCAGGAGCCACATGGGGTTCTAGCTACGATTGCTTGTATGGTCCCATAATTTCCCCATATAGCCCTTCAGGGATGTATATTTTGAGCTCCATCCCTATTATGGCCTAATTTTTAGATGTTATGCTTAAAGCACTCGCCAACTGTAGTGGAATACCATTGTACTCATAAATCTGGTTAGGAAGAGCTCAGATCCTCCGCTTCATCTGCTCATATTAAACAGGAAGCAAAATGTTGCTATATGCTAGATTATTTTGATTAGAGTGGAGTGAATCCTTTGGGACTCCATTGGAGGTAAAATAGATGGTGATACGTTGTCCCAAATACTAAATTTTCCCTCCACCGTATCAATTACCACTTTGAATCGCCGCATGAACACATCCCCAATCAACTGATCATAGTTACTCTTTGGAAGAACCACTGCCAGATCAGAAGCCCTAACTGAACCAAACCTCAGGGCAACGCGCTGTAAGCACCCTCTGACACAGTGCTCTGTGCCCCCACAGTCCCATACACTACTCAGTGTTCCACATCAGGCTTCAGAGAAAGCTTAGCCATGAGCTTGGTGGATATAATATTTTGAAAGCCAATGTTTATAATTGCTTGGATTGTGGTATTTTGTACGAAATATCACAGTATGTACATTCCAAATAAAAGGAACCGTTGGTGTTTATTACAAAAACATCCAAGGGTTTTTGGTTATCCAGAAAAGTGATACTACCAACACCAACATGTAAATACTTTTGGGCACTTTCTTTACTGGAATCGCCACAGTCACCCCCTCTAGGGTTGCAACGTTTGTTGAAGATCCAACTTTGACTGTATCATTCCACTTAAGTATTTTTCAGATTTAAAGTTTTTGCTCATCTAGGTGGAACTTTGAGTTTGCATTATTGGGGTCTCTCCCTTGGTGTGAGGCCAAGATGTCATAAGGATTTATTGATATAATATACCATCAGCGCGTTCCAGGACTGACACAAAGTGACTTGAGAGAATCATCAGGAACAAATAAATGTTGACTAAGTAAGTAGAGCATCCCATCTCTACTTTTCTGGACCTTTTCCAGGTTCAATTGGAGCAGCCAATACTGCATGGACATTCATCTTGCCTGGGCAACTAGACGCATAATGGCCTCTTTGGCCACATGAGAAACAAGCATTTGTAGATGTCTCTCATCTCTCTATCCCACCCAAAGGTCCTGGTCAGAAATTAGATGATGTATTGTAATTTGGCCAAGGACGATCTGGGTGAGTATAATAGGACGGAAAGGATTAACCAGAGCATTAAGTGTATGAGTATTAACCTACAAATTTTAACTGAGTCATTTGTGTCCATATTCTGAAGGGTTCAAGAATAACTTCAAAAGCTTTCTGTTCCACATTGGGAGTACTAAATGTGATACATAGAAAGCGCAAACAAATACAATTTTTATAGCCCTAAATCATCTTGAATATTGTGGGTCATAGCATTATACAGTTCTTAATATGGCTTAACAGCCGCTGTCATCACTATGCCCACCTCCTCATTAGGTAAGATATTTTCAACCAACAACATTTGAGCCTCATACATGAACCGCTCCACAAACTCCTCTTAGGACTCATTCTTTTGAAAAATAATTGTCAAAATTTCTGCCTTCCACCGTGCCATTTTTGCCACATCCCTGAACAGGCGGATCACAGTCTCCTTCACTTCTTGATATGTTACAGTACTACTCATAAGAAAACATGTAACCTGGTTGGCACTCTCAATATCCAAAGCAGATACTAACAGTTTAGCTTTCCTCTAATCAAAAGTCACTTCAACTGAAAATTTTAACCCGCTTAAAAAACTGGGTATGTTTTCATCGCAATTAGATGGAATAGCTTGTCAATGCAAACCCCTCCCTCTCCAGCACTACTAATCCATAGACTCTCAGCACAGTAAGCCACTCTGTAGTGTTGTTGGGATTTTTGCCTACAATTCCAGCCATCTAGATTACCATGGGTCACTAGGGGATAATTCTCTATAGCGAGTGAATTGGATATCAATTGACCCCAATTTTAGGCTAACAATGCTTGGGGATTTTGAGTAATATGCCCGGTTTGGATCCATCAGGAAATTGATCCAGGTGAATTCTTAAGATCTATTCAGGTAGAGTTGCTACCAAAATGGGCATCTGATAGTTGATCAATTATTAACTATTAGGTGTACCAATTAAAATCTGTTGGTTTCATCAATGACTGATCTGGAAGTTAAGGAGCAAGTTGAGAGGCAAGTGATGCCATCTGCAACTAGAAAATTGATCAGTTGGTTTGCAAACTGCCCTAATGGGTAATAAGTCCCATTGCCAAAGCAGGCTGCTCAATAAATATAATTGGTTCACTGGGATTGAGTAGAAAACTTTAGGGACATGTTTTCTGACTCTTTCCATTTTAGATGTTGAGAATATCTGACAATGGAATCCTAGCCATAATGGGGAAGACCACTGATGATGAGATGATGAAGGGTAAATTAACAACATTGGCTGCCATTTCATATCTAAGGTGCCAACTGAGGGTTGGGTGCAAAGTCCCTCTATAAATTCCTCTGAGAATTCACTTAATAAAAAGCAGTAATTGGCAGAATTTATAATTAGTTCTATCTATCTTCATAAAATTATTGCTGTTTGCTTTAATTGGAGACTCTTTAATAGGATAAAGAGCAAGGATTGAGGATTCTGAGAAGAGAAGCTGAGCTGAGACAGAGATTGTTAATACCTTTGTGTCACCAGAGATAAGGTTGTAAACTAAGGATATGAGAGTGGATCAAGTTAGGCGAATAAGGGTCATAATCCCTACTGAGGACATCTAAAGTATTTCAAGGAGGAATACCAGTCAAGCATTGAACTAAAAAATAGTGATTTATTCAACTATGGATATTAGTCTTCATACTATTACAATCATATATCATATCATCAGACAACGCAAGGAATGCACAAACCAAACCTGTGAAGTTATCATTTTAGGGGTTAATATTTGTGAACAAGCAGTAAAACCACTAAAGTTTAACAATTGGTGCTCACTACAGGGGCTGTAGTTGAGTAGGATATACTAGGACAAGATGTTGTACAAGTATGAGTTTCAAAACTCTAGATGGAGTTGGCAACTTTCAACAAGAATGCCTTGAATTCTGCAAATCATTGAGAATATGCTGCCTTGGAAAAAAGAGTTATAAGATTGAGGAAGGATTTAAAAATGTTGCTAGTTTCAGCAATAAATTACTAGAAAAAAAGTAACGTCATTAAAGAAAAAGGAATGAGATTTAGTTTGAGATTTTATTTTTGAAAATGGAACGTGAAGCAGATTGCATTCAATTATGGGTATTCAGTGCATATATAGAGCGGCTGATTAATAAAGTCAAGGTTTTGAAGGCTCACAAATGTGAATGTGAGCCATATGTGGCAACTGACACTGAAGAAAGAGCTTCACAAACTCCAGTTTGAAAGGTGACTATTCCCTGAAATATGCTGACCACATTCACAGAATTTTTGTATATGACTCCAAAAATTAATTCTCAAGTTAGCTGAGTAGCTGAACCAAGAGTGGTGGCTAGAGAAACTTCAGAGAAATTTAAATCTACGCTAAAATTACCTATTTTACTGGTATAACACCCCTGCATTTTTCCAATTATTTGACATGACAAAGTTTGATTATGGAGATCTTCAAAAGGCTTTGATCGTGATGAAATTCTTAAATAATAATTGTCAAAACCTAGTGTTGCCCCATTTAGGGGGGACAGCTGGTCATATTTAGGGGCTAAGGCGGCAATTATGAAAGATTTGGAAGTCCCACGTGCATGTCAAAGTGCAAGCAAGAATTCATGAAAATCCAATTTCAGAAGGATGAATACTTAGCAACTTTTGCCAATTATTTCTACCAAGAAGCACAGATTTTGGTTGGAGCAAAAGTGCTGGATGATTATGATGCATGGATCACACTGCAAGTGACCCTTTGGCCCTTTGCATTTATATTGAATGATGTCTTCCATGTTTGCTACCAAGATTACTACATTGCAGATGATGGATCATTTGAAAATATTAGGAGCTACCTTTGATTCTCCAATTAGAAGTTTTAAACCAAATCCAGTATGAAATTCAAATCCTACAAAGGGGACTGGGGGTGCTAAGGAGTCCAATAATTGAACTGTGCCAGGAGTATAAGCCCAAATATTTCAAGCAGATCGTTAAAAAAAATCTGTTGCCAGTGTGGAGAAAGAGGACACTTTGCTGTTCATGGTAAGAAGTCTAAGGAACAGATCAATGTGGTCCAAGTGAAAGTGTCCAAACCTGCAAAGGAGTTGGGAAAAGAGCCCACGGACTAGATGGGGAACTGTATAGAGCTGCATAAAACCCCATTCCCCTGATATATTGCATGCTCAAATTGACATTAGTGATCTATTTTTCATTGATGATGCACAAAATCAACTATTTAAAGTGGTCAATTTAGATGTGAATGCAGTAACCAGATCTGGAGCGAAGTGGATTGACCCCAAAATAATTAAGGAAGTTGCTTGGCTGAATGCACAACAACTGGTGGATAAGATTTAAGCCATGGAGATTCTGGAAGAATTGACCAAAGTCAAATTAGATGAGGCAGACCTGTCTATCCCCCTTTGTGCAATCAAGAAATAATTCCCTGATTTATTGACACAAATAATTCACACCCTCTATTCAGCTAATAACGCCACTATACACTCAGTAAATATGATTTCAATATACTCTAAGTGTAAATATATAGATATACTGGTTAATCAAGTACAGGTGCAGGCAATAGTTTACAGTGGAGCACCTATCAATATTGTCTTGACCAAGTTGGTAAAGAAGATGAGGATCTCGCCCAATTTAGAAGACAAGAAAGAGTATGGTACAGATGGGCCAAACACCACCATCTCCTGTGGAGCGTATAGCGCTCTACCACTTTGATTTGGATCCTTAGTGGTATCCACTCCAGAAATAGTTTTGGACAACCAAAATCATGATATTCTGATTGGGATGAAGTTTCTATAAAATACGGAGTTAAATGTAACTTTGAAGAGGATACGTTGACCATATTGGGTCAGAAGTTACCATTGGTTTATCAGTTGGATAGGGAAGCTCCACTGACTAGGAGGAATAATTTCATCAATATAATCTACAACTAGCCATTTACCCGTGCTTCGCTACGGTGTCTATAAAATTAAAGATTTTCAATCTATCAATTTAGATTTTATATTATAGACAAACAAAACCACCCAGCCAAATCCAATTGCTCAATCGAATCAACCAAAAAACACCAACCACTTAGGTAAGCCTAACTGAACTTATCAAAACAACCAATAACTAATCACCCCTCAAAACTAAACTATGTCCTATTGATTCGACCAAAAGCCATTAACCACTCGGCCAAACAAAATAAACCTATCGAATCAATCAAATAACTCCAAACTGCTACCCGAAACATCTCTCTATATTTAAAATCATCGAGCATGTGACATATCTTCCAAACTACTAAATCAACTTCTACTTAACTTGCCAAAAGTATTTTATTAATTAGGTGAACCAAATTAGGCAGGTTTTTAAAATTCATAAACCTAACATCCAGATACTGGTGCTTCGCTACGGTATTTAGTTTATCAGATAATGCTAAGCTCACATTGTAGCCTATAGGCTGTGCCAACACTACTATTGAGCCACTTGGACTAACAGCTTCACTGTTGCCCTCGTGGCTGGTGAGCTGATTATCCTAATTACTTAATTTACTTAAAACTCTAATACTGATTTTTGTTTAGTCTCAGGTGAGTAATTTGGTGAATTTATTAATACCAGCATACAACGCCATGTTCATTTTGTTCCTTTTTTTGTTTCTGTCATGTATCAGAGATGGCGTTGTCTACGGATTTTAATTTTTTGTGATTTTCTTACTTTTCCAATGCGCGAGGAAACTTCTCGAGGCTGAGATGAAAGAAAAAATTCATCGAAATCAGTCAATTCATTCTCAAGATATCATCAAAAAAGCCGTTCCATACAAAATGTATGAGAAAATGAATTTTATTCATAATTTTTTTTGTGAATTTTCCCATGTTTTAATAGTATTCTGCTATTTGGGGTGGAGACAAATCCAACAAATCAAAGTTCATAAAAATTGGTCCAGCTGTTCTTAAGTTATAAATGGTGTAACTAACCCGACTTTATTTTATATATATGTATGATGGCAAAGTTCTTATATGTTACCAATTAGTTGGCGGGAAGTGACAAGAAATGCTGAAGGAAATCCTGGAAAATTGGGGAATTCTGTTGAGGATTAAGAATTAGAGGACTATACCATTGAGTTTGCGGATCATAATTGACATGGGGTTGACATTGGAGATACAAGAGCTGCTGTATCGTGAAGTCAGAAGCCACTGAAGAAGTCCAGAGTAGAGCCTTGGTTATCTCCTGGAATATGAAGCTGGGACATGGAGAAAATTGAGTTCTCCTGGTAAATTTGAGTGAAAAACTGATGAAGATTGAGAAGAATCAAATCATTGCATTTGTTCATCTAATCCTGATAGCTGAATTGAGGAAATTTTACAATTTTGGGACCCTCAATGAAATGGGATTGCCAGCACGGGTGACAGAAAGTGTCAATTTATTGCCAATCAAGAGCAAATTACTTATCTGATGGATAGATAGCAGGAGGAGGTGCTTGAATTATTCAACAAGTATTGGGAAATATTTACCCAGGACAGCCACAATCTGGGATGAACAAGAGATGTAATCCACAAGGTTGATAATGGGCAAATTTGCCAATAATAATGATACATATTTGATGGTCAACAGTGGCCAAAGAGGTAGTGGAGAAAGAAATCAGTAAAATAGTGAATCATAAGCTTCTAGTTCCATTGTTGAGTCCCTGGGAGATCCCTATCCTTATTGTAAAGTAGAAAGACAGCTCTAATTGGGTGGTGATTATTGGAAGCTGAATAAGATTACAAAGAAGGATTCTTATCTAATACCATAAATTGAAGGTGCACTAGATCAATTGTTAGAAGCAAAGCATTTCTCCACAATGGGTCTAATATCTGGATATTGGCAAATTGATTTGCCAACAGAAGACCAGGAGCAAATGTACAATGATCTCCGCGCAGAGGCTGTATCATCTGACAAGGATGCCCAAAGGTCTATACAATGTGCCTGTGATGTTTCAGAGGGCCATGGGCATCATATTGAATGAGCTGAAGTTGTCAAGCGTCCTGGTGTACTTGGATGATATAAATGTGTTCAGTAGGATATTTATTGATCATTTACACCACTTGGAAGAAATCTTCAAGTGACTATCCGCAGGTTAACCTGAAGATCAAGCCAAAGAATTGCCACTTTTTCAAGAAAGAGTTAGAATATCTGGGATTAGTAATTAACACTAGTGGACTACAGCTGCAAGCCCAGAAGATTGAAGCCATAGAGTGAATGGCTGTACTGAAGAGTGTCCAAGATATCCAAATGTTCCTTGGAATGGCCAGATACTATTGAGGATTCATTTGGAATTTTGCAAGAATTTCTAAGCCCCTATTTCATTTACTGAAGGATTTAAAAAAGGATTTATCTGGAGGATGAGGCCTAGAGTTCTTTCAATGAATTAAGCCAGTATCTAATAGATTCTTTGATTTTGAAATCTCTAAATCTCAATCAATAATTTTTAATATAGACTGATGCTTCATTAATTGCAATCAGCACCATCCTGATCCAAGTGGATGAAAAAGGGGTGAACATCTAGTAGCATATTTGATCCCAACGCTCTCAGCAGCTAAGAGGAATCACACTGTGACTGACGTAAATGCCTTGCAGTAATTTATGCCTGTAAACAGTTCCAGGTGTATTTTCATGGAACGCACTTCAAAGTGGTGATGGAACACTCCTCGTTGCATTGTTTACACAACTTAAGAGAACTTGAAGGACAACTGGCCTGATGGGCATTAAAGCTACAGGCTTACAATTAGAGAATGTCTAACAAGTGGGGGCTTCTCATCATAATTTGGATGGCTTATTATGATTACTAATGGCCCAGATGGTATACCAGCAGGTGGATGAGTTATTCCAGAGAATGGTCAATGGAGAAATTGGGAATAAGCCCTGAGAAATCTAAGGTGTGCTTTGAAAGTGGTGGAAAACACTGAGACTATGGATGGACAAGTTTTCAAGATTATCAATGGGAAACAATTATTATTTCCAAAGCCATCAGAATGAGCGGCTAACGTTCAAGCCACTCATATAGTTTTCAGGCATGGAGGCATACAGAAGATGACCAATCACATTTTCCAGTATTATTACTGGGAGTCCATCAATTATGATGTAGTGTATTTTCTGGCTTACTGTGTAAAAAGCCAGTTGCATAAGCCCCACAAAATCATGACTGGATACCAACTGGTCTGCCCTGGATTTGTTTGGCATACAGTGTTTATCACCATGATGGGACCATTAACTTTGAGTACAAGGAAAGTTAAACACATCATAGTTGCAATCAACCATCTAGTGAGATGGTATAAGATGAAGGCCCAGGCGAAAAATATGCTATAAGCACCGCATGGTTTATTCTATATCAAGTAGTATATTAATATGGATGCCCACAGGTCTTGTTGAGCTATAATGGAATAAATTTCATGTCTCATGTGATCACACAAATAAATGAAATAATGGGTATCTTAGGAGTCATATCAGTACCTTACCAGCTAAAGATGAACGGACTGGTAGAATTGGTCAATGGAATGATGACTGAAATGCTGAGGAAGCTGGTCACAGGAAGAACTTCTGAATGGGGAACATACCTTAGTTAGGTGACTTTTGCATACCACATAAGTCATCATACAATGTTAGGAAAAACGCTGTTTGAGTTACTATATGGAAAGAAAGACACGTCACCTATTTTATATTTGTTGGTAAAACCAACATTGAGGATGAGTGCCAAGAAGGACCTGACCAATTGTCAAAAATCTTGATTAAATAAAATCTCAAGAATTCAATATGACCTTAAAGAAAAGGATCAGAGCAAAAATGACGGATGATGAGAACTGACTGGCCTTATCAGAATACCAAATAGGCAAAAGAGTTACCTATTGTGATATGCATGGTTTCAGGAGAAGAAACAAGCTAAATGTGTTGCAGTCAGGTCCATTTGAAATTATCACCAAGATGGAGACAAACATCTATTCCATCAAGAACCTCTTGGATGGAAGGATAGTGTAATGAGTCTATGATAAGTATTTAAAGCAGTGGAAAGATGAAAAAATAATGGAAAAATGTTTTTCAAAAACTGTTGAACCATTGAGATGGTTATGTCCTGATGATTTGGTTAAGTCCAAAAAAGGACTGCTGAACCAAACTAGATGGTTAAAATTTTAAAAATAAGACCTCTGAACCATAGAAAACTGGTAGGTCTAAGTATGTCAGACATTTGCCTTCTCATCTGAAAAAGAAGAATGTTTTAGGTCAAATTCAGCTGAAAAAGGGAAATGTCAGCCATTTGCGATTATCTGAGGATTTTTAAGAACAAATCCCACTATACTAAAACCAATGCTATTGAAAATTTTGGCCAAAAGTCCCCGGCTGACTCTTGGTGGAACCCCATTAATTGAGGTAACATGAGTTTAAAACCTCTATGGGCACCAAAAAAATTCGAATGGTTGAAGTAATCTGATCACATGACGGACTTTGGGGCTACTAATGGAAAGCACTCCCCCAATTACCTCCAAGTCCTTCAACCCACCTGCGCAGGGACCCCTCTCATTTATAGGGCTGGCGAGGGTCCCCCAAGATGAAGGAAATTTTGCAAAAGGGGATTGGCTGAAGTTCATGTGATCATTATCTTATGGGTATGTTCTAGCCAATCATAATACTTTCTTTCATTCCATTACTGTAAAGTGATATTTCAAGTTCCCATATGCTATTCCCCAATATTACCTAATTCAGAACTAAGCTACACATTCTGAACATATCCTTGAGTTCCCCTCAACCATTGAAATACTTTAAATACTGACCTGTCAAGTCTCAAGGAGTATAGATTTTCCCCTTTTTTCCGCCTTACTAATAAAAAACTTTGAAAATACAAGTTTTTTTATTAGTTTATATTTATTAAAACTATAATTTTTGGGGATCCAGCAGCATTAGCATCAGCAAGCACCAACCATCTAAATTCCTACAAAATGGTGCTCACTACAGGGGATCCATATACACTGTTGTAATTTTGAATGGTATTGCTAAGATCTGTCAGGCTATTTGCACAGGTCGAGCCCTCTGAGCAATGGATGGACAATGTGGAGATCGTTGGTCCTTCAGACACACTTGAAAATATATTAAAAAATAGGAGCAATTGCCCCAACTAGTTCTTTTATATATTTTTTATAAATACAGCATCCTTTCTGTCCCATCTCATCTGCACTATAAAAAACATACCTCTCATAATCGCCCATTTTGCTTATATACATCAGCTTCAGGTGATACTATTTCTCATTGCTTGGGTTATTCTATTCCGCCAATTTTCCTTAAATTTGGCTTGTTATACTTAATTCTCTGTCACCCTATTTGTAGGTGATTTATTTCATATTTGTCAAATGTCAACATCACCTTATTGCCTTATATAGAGATGATCCAAAAAACTCATTTATCTAATAAGACCCGTTATATCTCAATATCGCCTCATCTCAAGGCACTCAAATATTTGTAACTGATACTATGTTGGTGGATACCACCTGACTGTCCCAAGATTGTCATCCAGTCATATAAAAATCGTGAAATTACCCCCTCCTTGACTAGATGATAGTATCCTATTGTTTTTAAGTTCTGAGGAACTTCACATGTACTCAGTTAACAATTAATCCACTTGTAGGATCATTAATAGTATATGCATCAACTCCAGTCTTCTCTATTACTTCAAATGGGCTGATCCAGATACTAGCCAGCTTATGCTTCCACCAGAATCCATGCTGATCGTGAAAGAGAACTATATCACCTTCCTTGAATGGCACCAACCCACTATGGCATACCTGATCAGCGGCCTGATTCCTGATCTTCTTAGCCAAGCTGAAGGAATATGCTTTGGTTTGTAGCTTGATCAGAATGTTCGCGAGATTAGTCATGTAGCGGTGGGGTTCTAGTCTGCCAGTGTCTTCTACACATGCATAAAGCAGCGCTGGAAGAGCTGGGTGTCAGCCATATAGTAATTGAAAGGGGCTCTTCCCTGTGGCGGAATGGCAACTAATGTTATAAGCAAACACGGTGGTGGAAAAAAGAGAGCTCCAATCAGAAGGGCGATCTGTTACTAATTTTCAGAGTATGTTCACCAGAGTCCCATTCACTCGTTTGACCATTCCATTGGACTTGGGGTGGTATGGGGTCATCAGAACTCCGCGGATTCCCATGAGCTCGTTTAGCTTGGGAAGGATGTGCGAGGTGAAGTTGATGCCATTATCAGTGAGAATAAACTGAGGGCAACCGTGCTGCTGAATAATGCATACCAACACGAATTTAGCCACTGTCACTGCCCCCAGATCTTGTATCACCCTTGCTTCAACCCACTGGGTCAAGTGGTCAATAGCCACTAGAATGTACTTACAATGGTTGGCTCCTGTTGGCAAGGGGCCAACAACATCGAGGGAGACTGTATGCCAAGCAAAATGTGGTTTCACTAACCAATATGACGCCATACAGCGGAACAGTTTCTCCAATTGGCACTGGTGGCAACAGGAAATAGTTTTGATAACATCAAAACTCATACTTTCCCAATAGTATCATGGGCATAACAACTCCATAGTCTTACACATGCCACCATGCCTGACTGCCCTGTGAGCGCTCATAATGATTTCTGGTCATGTGGAGGGCCACGGGAAATTCACCGTAGTATTGCTGATTCACTTGTACAGTTCCTCATTCCATTGGAAGGTATTCATCGCAATTTGTTTAACACTTTGATTACTTGGGGTGGTTCATCGTCATATTTTCCGCTGAGCATCTTATCATACATCAAATTGCTGAGGTCTGCTGTCACCGCAATAGTTGGTAACTGGGATAAACAGTCAGCATTATGGTGCTTTGCTCCCAGCCAATGAAGAATCTTAAAATCATAAAACTGTAACTTGAGAGCCCATCGAGCCAACCATCCTTCAGGTTCTTTGAAATTCTGCAACCAGTGTAATGACATGTGATCAGTTATGACTTTGAACTTTACCCCATGCAGATAGACTCTGAATTGTTTATACGCATAGATTACTGCTAAGCACTCTCACTCAGTCACAATATAGTTATGCTCATGACAGTTCAGACTACAACTACAGAATGCAACAGGATGTTCTTCTCCCTCATCATCTTTCTGAGAAAATACTGCCCCAACAGCGGAAAGGGACGCATCTGTCTGAATGATAAACTCCCAATCAAAGTTTGGATATTGCAACACTAGTACACTTCTCAGTGCCATACGAAGTGCATCAAAAGTGGATTGATGACATTCCATCCACTCAAACACAGCGTCTTTTTCAACAACTTGAATAGTGGGCCCCCAATACAGCTAAAATTAGGGATGAAGTGTCAGCAGTAACTGATTATCCTAAAAAAAACCTGTATGTTGCGCTTATTATTAGGCATAGCCATCTTGCTGATGGCCTCCACCTTAGCCAGTTTTGGCTGCAGCTCAGTTGAGTCTACCACAAAACCCAGGTATTCAAGCTGATCTTTAAAAAAGTTACACTTCTGAGGTTTAATTTTAATGTTCACCTCAGCCAGCTGGTGGAATACTGCTTCAAGGTGGTTGAGGTGCTCCAAAAAGGTCTGAGAGAAAACATTTATATCATCAAGGTATAATAGAATGCATGACAGTTTCGGGTCGCCAAAAATAGTGTCCATGGCTCGTTGAAAAGTAGCAGGAGCATTACACAGTCCTTGAGGCATCCTTGTTGGTTGAAAAAGGCCTTTAGAGGTAATCACACCGCATTTTTCCTGTTCCGCCAAGGGTAACTTGATTTGCCAGTAGCATTATATTAAGTCCATCGCAGAAAAGTAGCGGGCACCCCCTAATTGGTCCAGGGCGTCATCGATTATTATCAAGGGGTATGAATTCTTTTTTGTAATACTGTTGAGCTTCCAATAGTCTATTACTACCTGGTTGGTGCTGTCCTTCTTTTTTACTATTAGAACAGGCGAAGCCCACGGGCTCTTGGATGGCTCAAGCATCCCTTGTTGTAATAACTTGTCAATTTCTTCAGTAACCACATCTTCTGCTGCCTGAGAGTGGCAGATTGGCTGAGACATTATCGGAGGATGATCACCAGTATCCAATTGATGGACCACCCCCTAACACCCTAAATCGTGATCATCAACAGCAAAAATCCCCTTATATTTCTGAAATAAAGCAATTGCTTGGTCTTTTTGTTCACCCACTAATCCTGTTAAATTACCCCATAGTACCACCATTAGTACATCGACCAATGGTTTGAGCAGTAGTCCAAATTCATCCAATGATCCAAAATTATGAACATGACAGACCTCATCTATGGGAATCAGATGTAGATACGCTATAGTTTGGTGGTGGCAGTTTTGCATTGGTTTGCTCTTCAGGTTTGCTAACAAAACCTTTATCTCCTCATGTCTGGGAGTATAATTCCTGGAGCCAAATGCGGCTCAAACCATGTTTGATGATAGAGCCCAATAACTTCCCCATATAACCCACTTGGCACTTCTACCTCTATCTCAGTATTCACTAAGACTTGTTGGCTGGAAGGTATGAATATGGGCCCTGCCGCTTGAAGAGATATCCCTTGATATTCATAGATCTGCTGAGGAAGGGCCCAAGTTTTGCGCTTCAGTCAATGGTAGCAAACAAGCCATACTCCATCACTATAGGCGAGGTTGATATGACTTGTATGCAGCAGATCCTTTAGTACTAACCTTGTAGTAAAGTAAATTGGGATCCGCTGACCCAGGATGTTGAGGGTCTCCTCCATCATATCAATGATAGCCCCAAAATGATGCAGAAAAGCAGTCCCAATTAATAGGTCATAATGTTCATTTGGTAACACAATTGCTGAAGCCACAACAACAATGGACCCAAAGTGCATAGGTAGCGCACTATAAGCTCCCTTGGAGACAGTGCTTACAGCTCCAGCAGTCTTGTAAACCATGCGATGGTCCACATCAGGTTTCAACATTAATTTTTGCATTAACTTAGTGGAAACTATGTTGACTGGAGCACCAGTATCTATTATAGCGCGAACTCTGTTTTTTGCTACAAAAATATCACAGTATGTACACTCAGAATAAGAAGAATATTGACTGTTTAATACATGAATGTTTATGGGCTCTCTTTTCCCAAGAAAATCCTTAATCCCCTCTCCGACTTGGGGGTGTTCTCTGACAATGGTATCTACTGGAAGGGCGACGTTCACTCCTTTCAGAGTTGGTGCATCTGCGGCAGGATCAAGTTGGTCTGAGGATGCTTGATCAAGCATTTGACAGGCATAGGGCTTAAGTTGTTTGAGGGGCTTTTCTTCTGCTGCTGCCTTAGCTTGAGCTCGGGTTACTACATTTACTCCTCCAACCAGCTGTTGGTATAAAATTCCATCATCAAACTGAGGAACTTTTGCAGGGTATACTGCTATTGATTTGGGGACGTGTTGAGTGGGTATTGCGGAGGTAAAGGGTCCCATCTCTACTCCGCTCCATCTTTTCCCTGGTAGTAATGGTCTTGTTGTACATAATTCATACGGCGATTGTGGCAGAATTTTTCCAAATGACCAGGGCGACCACATTTGTAGCAGTTAACACCATAAGAACCACGTCCTGGGTTATCATAAGCGGGTCCAGACCAGAAGGGTTGGGGTCGTTTGGTATAACAGTTCCAGGTCAGTTAAGCTGATTGTTGACAGTCAGCATAATTAGGTCCAGGCCGATAACTAGGTTGCTGGTGGTTGTCATGGCCAGCCATTGACGCTGATTGTACTGTTGATTATAATTTGGCCAAGGATGAGGCGCAGAGTTATAGTAAGGCTGAGGATTACTAAATGAAGCTGGAGGCGGCCAATAGTATTCTCCAGAATAAGAGGGTGCTGGGGCAGCGGTAGTCTTATGATCCAAATTTGGTGGCAAAAAGTTAGGGATACCCAATGTAGAAACTGTACAATTGTAAGCAGAGGTACATAATTGTCCAGAAGTGGCAAAATAACATTAGAAGGTCCGCGATATGGCTTCACCATGGTGGACATGGAAATGCACACGTCGGCTTCTGCTAAGTACCCAGCTCCAATCAGTACATGGGCTTCTGTTGTGAATTGATCAGCAAACTCGATGAGAGTCTCATTTCAACGGAACCCAATTGTTAAAAATTCCACTTTCCATTGTGACATTTTTGAGTTCCCCCCAAACAAGTGGAGTACGGTGTACTTTACATCTTTATAGGAGATGGAACTACTGGGGAGGTAACAGGTGACCTGATTGGTGCTTCCTACGTCCAGGGAAGATATTAGCAACTTAGCCTTCCATTTATTGGAGGCTCCTTCTGCGGTGAACTCAAATTGTTTAAAGAACCCATGGATGTTCCCATCGCGGTTAAATGGGGGTATCTTTTTGATATTAATTTCCTCCTTTCATTTGCAGTTGTTAGGTCCACACTGAGGAATGGAAAGAGACCCAAAAGCAGACTCTCGATGAGGAGCAGGATTAGTGGAAGTGGGGATATTGTTGCTTCAGGGGTAGCATGACTGTCAGTTGTAGGTGGTATAGCCATTACTGGAGGTAAGTGGTGTTCCAACTCATATGAATATCCGAGGCTATTTTCTTGAGGGTCATAGCTATGACCAGCACTGTTTTCTCCTACATAGGATGCTTCTTCTTGATATTCATAATCCTCCCAGCATGACGACTGAGAAGGAGTAGAGAATCTTTGTTCTGAATATCACAACGTCTGTGTGGTATCATTTAGTCATTCAGTAAGTTCTTCAATTTGTTGTCCCAAGATTCTTATTTGACTAAACATACTATCAAGTTGATGCATGACCGCGTTACGTTCTTGAAGGAGTTCAGCTTAGTTTTTGAGTACCACGTCCAAGGTAACTTTGATTTCCTCATATGGAGCTGATATGGGGTTTTGGGAGGACTCCCCAATGACATGACTTGGGTAAGGCATGATTGGCGACTGGAGTTCCGGATTATTGGTTGGTTGATCAATGGGCCCCCTGTAGTGGGCACCACTGTTGTAATTTTGAATGGTATCGCTAAGATCTGTCAGGCTATTTGCACAGGTCGAGCCCTCTGAGCAATGGATGGACAATGTGGAGATCGTTGGTCCTTCAGACACACTTGAGAATATATTAAAAAATAGGAGCAATTGCCCCAACTAGTTCTTTTATATATTTCTTATAAATACAGCATCCTTGCTGTCCCATCTCATCTGCACTATAAAAAACCTACCTCTCTTAATCGCCCATTTTTCTTATATACATCAGCTTCAGGCAATACTATTTATCATTGTTTGGGTTATTCTATTCCACCAATTTTCCTTGAATTTGGCTCGTTATTCTTAATTTGCTGTCACCCTATTTGTAAGCGATTTACTTTGTATTCGTCAAATGTCAACATCGCCTAATTGCCTTATATAGAGATGATCCAAAAAACTCATTTATCTAATAAGACCCGTTATATCTCAATATCGCCTCATCTCAAGGCACTCAAATATCTGTAACTGATACTATGTTGGCTGATTCCACCCAACTGTCCCAAGATTGTCATCCAGTCATATCAAAATCGCGACATACACCAAGAATAGTCGCTCTTGAAAAGCAACTGGCCAGCGCTTTGTCCCACCTTGAGGAGCTTGAACAGCGCCCTTTCAAGCTCCCCATTAAGGATAAATACAACCCTGGTGAAGGAAGTATTAGTACCTTTTTGTATGTCTATGAAGCTTCCATTGATGGCACAACTGATAAGCATAATAGTTTGTCACATCCTTCCTTGTTTAAGTCACTTAGCCCAAGAGATGATAGTGCCCAACCTGAACCCTGGGTACACCTGTTCAGAGATGAAGGAGGCTCTTCTAGCCGAATTCGTATTAAAGAAAAGTTTACACAGAGAAAAACAGGCTGTTATGCGCCTTAGCGTTTATGAAGGTGAATCAACCATTGCCTTTTCTGAACGCTTTTACCTCGCTGCGCAAAGGTTGGCAACCTAAAACATGCTTACCCTTGATGATGCTATTGCCGCCCTGTTAACTGGGCTAGCCTCTCAGCCCTCTCTAGCCTGACATATCATCTCAGTGAAACGCTACTTTACTAATATGTGTGACATTAACGAGGCCTTGTTAGATGTGGCTAGACTCCATATATGTGCCACATCACATGAAGCTGAAGTGACAACCTTGGATCTAACCACTAAGGAGCATCTTCCTGTTGAACAATCTGGAGTGCATTCACCTGTGCCTATCTTCCCTACAAAACATGCTCCCTCAGTATGACTTAACAAGGTTATCATTCCTTCTACTGAGTCAAAGCCCTGTAAGGTTGTAAAAACCATACGCCTGTACAAGCTTACTACAGCTGTTGTGTCACCCCTCCAGCTAAGATGGTAGATGCGCGCTCTAAGGCTACCCAATCTTCTGTGGCCAACTCTCCTACCCCCATTGCGGCCTTGCTTTTGTTAAAAACACCATTGAGGAGGAATCTGAGGGGTGTTATGATGATGTTGGTTACTACATATTGGGAGCCCCTGCAGAAATAGATGTGCCTGATCATTTAAACGCTGGAGGAGTAGATGAGACCACCATACCTGAGGAAACATACCTCAGTCAAAAACTAGTGTGTACAAAAGTTATTGACACTGCCAGCGATGGTAACCAATTATTAGCTGGCTTGATACGCCCTCTTCATCAGGATCATCCCAAAAAATCCATCATGAATAACTACCCTGAGACCGCTAGAAAGCTAACCTCTACCTCTCGGCTCAAGGAGGTCTTAGCTTTGTCACCTAACTTTGGAGGAACGCTCACTAAAGTTGAAGTGTCATTCAAGAAAGTCCGAATACTGGTCATATTGGACACTGACTCCACTGTCAATGAAATCTCCACTAAGCTTATTAATAAGATAAAGCTAGCGCCTGACTTGGAGTACACGCAAGAATTTAGAACGGCTGGTCTCAACAATACCCGAGCTATCAGAGCTTATTCTTCCCTTCCCATTCGAGTTGGGAAGCTTATTTTATCAGCACCTGCTGTGGCTTTAGATAACAACGCGTATGATATGCTCATCGGCACACAATTCATGATTGAGAATGAGGGAATGATAAACATGAAGAAATGTTTCCTCATATTACTCAACTATTAAGTTTCATTAGTCCTATCCAATAAAGAGCCCAGTAAGCACAATTACTCTTTCCTGGTTAAATACCTCTTCTCAGTAATAACTTTGTCTTATTCCACTTCTGGGTGACACACAAAGAAATTTCCCAATTCAGTGGATGCTAAGGAAGGTATCCCGTTCTATGCTGCAGACGTGTTTGTGATTAAGCCTGGTGAACAACGAGTGGTTGACACAAAAGTCATGCTTTAAATCCCACGACACTGTTTGTTGCACCTCGTTATTATAAAAGCCCTTAGTCTCTTAAAGCCTCAAGTATTGCCTGGCATTCTTGACCCAGCCTACCAGAGGCCCATTATGTTGTTGTTGGGAAACCTCACCTCTAAGATTATAGCTGTAAAAAACACCAGGAGATTGTAAGAGGTTTGTTGGTTTCTGTGGAGAACGTTGAACAAATTCACTCCACTAGTTTCATGCTAGATATGGGCCTGCCAACAGATAACCTGGAGTGTACTTTGCCCAATGTCCATATCTCCGATGAGCTAACCCCAGATGAGTTGGAAAAAATTCATAATCTTCTTAAAGACTATAGCGATATATTTTCTAAATCTTATAATGATTATGGTCACATGAAGGGCTGGTGCCACTCCATAGATGTGGGTGATGCCCGCCCTATTCAATTTAAACCCTACCGTAAGTAAAAGGTGGAGGAAGAGAAAATGAGGACGGAACTCACACAGTTACTGTATGCGGGGTTATTAGTTCCTTCACAAAGCCCTTGGTCCTCTCCTCTGTTGCTAATTAAAAAGAAAAACGGAGGTTATCATATAGTCATGGACTACTGCAAGTTAAATAACATCACGAAAAAGGATAGCTATTCTATCCCCCATATTGATGATGCCCTGGCACAACTTTCAGGCTCTAAATTCTTTTCTGCCATGGACTTAGCTAGCGGCCATTGGCAAATGGATCTCTCTCCTGAGGACCAGGAGAAATGTGCTCTCATTTGTAGTGAGGGTCTCTTCCAAACAACCCGATTACCTCAAGGGTTGTGCAATGCACCTGCAACTTTCCAGCATGCGATGTACCATATCATGCAGGGCTTGAAGTTAATTTGCATCATCATCTACCTAGATGACATTACAGTATTTTCAAAAAATTTCAACGAACATCTTGAACACCTGAAGGAGGTGTTTCAATGGCTACGCACGTCTAATATAAAGTTAAAGCCCTAAAAGTGTACTTTCTTTCGAAAGAAACTGGATTTCCTTGGCCACTACATTTCCCTAAAAAGGAATTTAACCAATGCAAGATAAGGTTGAAGCGATCTCAAAAAGGCCTCCCCCTAGAAATTTAAGGGATAATCAAGTATTTCTAGGGATGATGGAATATTAGTATCAGTTCATCCATCAGTTTGCCCAACTCAGCGAGCCTCTTGTTAGCCTATTTACTAAGAACACACCTTTTCAGTGGGGTGAGGAACAGAAGGCTGCTTTTGAGACGCTGAAGCAACTGCTAAAACAACGTCTGATCCTACGCCATTCAGATTATAATAAACCCTTCATAATTACTGTTGCCTTGGACTATGCCGTTGGGGCCATCCTAGCCCAATTGGATGAAAATGGTGTAGATCATCCTGTATCATACTTTAGTAAGATTCTTTCTAAGCTGAAAGTAACTATAGTGTAACAGAGAAAGAGTGCCTTGCTGTTCAGTTAGCTATAAAGCACTACCGCCCTTTCATATATGGAACTTCCTTCACTGTGGTTACTGAACACGCATCTCTAAAATGGTTACAGAATATGAAAGACCCTACAGGACGGTTGGCTCGCTGGGCCCTAAAGCTCCAGCCTAATGACATGAAGATTGAACACCGTGCTGGAACCTGTCAAATGAATGTTGATTGGTTGACTCAGCTACCAGGCCTTCACTTAGATTATAGTGAGGCGGAGAGGTTACATGATCTTTTGATGACCCCCAATAACTGGAAAGATGAGGATGAGACTGTACAGAAAATGTTAGCCTGACACTCTCATAACACCAAAGTGAAGAACGGGAAGTTGTATAAGCAGGTGGGAACAAAATGGCTGCCTTACCTCAGTCTTTTTTTAATACTAGATGGTCCTAAGCCTTACCTCACTCTTCAGAACGTGTACCTGCTATCCTAGAAGCCCAATCCACTCTAGGTCATAGAGGGACTACAAAGACTTATGAGTGGATTAAGGTTCGATTTTATTGGGATGGAATGATGGAAGCTATTGTTGATGTCTTGGAAGCCTGCCTTATTTGCAAAAAGCAATCCGGATTCAAGGCTTGATATCAATATCAGCCAACTACCCCACAACGACCTTTCCACATCATTATCATGGATGTAATTGATCCCCTCTCTAAGACTACTAGTGGCAATCGCTTTATCCTGGTAGCCATTAATCATTTCACTAAGTGGGTGGAAGCTGTAGCTCTTCCTGCTCAAACGGCTAAGGCCACAGCCACCTTCTTACATCATATTTAACTTCTCTCAACATGGCTGTCCTCAAGTATTACTCTGTGATAATGGAAAAAAATCCACCTCCAGAGTAGTAAAATTCTAGCCACCTCCATGGGGGCTCAACAGCTTTTCTATGCTTCATACAATCCATCGACTAATGGGACTGTGGAGAGAGCTAATGGAACTTAGTATCCATCTTACGCAAAATGGCCTCTTTTGATCCTCTTCACTGAGATCAATTCTTACCCAGTGCCCTTATGGCTTATTGGATCAGTTATCATTGGATCTTAAAAATGTCTCCCTTCCATTTATTGTATGAGTAAGAACCAGGAATACCTGCTCTGTTAGTTAAAGATGTATTCTCCTCTAGAGTTGAAGAACCTGTAAAGTCATGCGCAGATTAGCTCAGCGCATCATCCAACTCCAATCTGAGGCTATGACTAACTTAGCCAAGATGGTGACTAAGTAAGGGCAGGCTGCCAATGAGCTTTGAACCCCCCTGCCTACATTCCAAGTGTCTGATATGGTATTATACTACCATAACCGCATCACCCCTGAAAGCGGTAAGCTTGGATCAACGTGGGAGGGTCCCTTCACTATCACTTACAAAAGAGGAAATTAGTACTCCATCAAATCTTTAGCTACAGGTATAACTATCAACTGTGTAAATGGCCGTTTACTCCAACTCTATTCTCCCCCTAACATTCATGAGGGGGTGATGTCAGACATTTGCCTTCTCAGCTGAAAAAGAAAGAAGTTTTAGGCTAAATTCAGCTGAAAAAGGGAAATGTCAGCCATTGGCAATTATCCAAAGATTTTAAGAGTGAATACAACAATAGTAAACCAATGCTATTGAAAATTTTGGCCAAAAGTCCCTGGCTGACTCTCAGTAGAACCCCATTGATCAGGAGTAACATGAGTTTGAAACCTCTATGGGCACCAAACAAAAAATCAAATGTTCAGAGTAATCTGACCACACGACGGACTTTGGGGCTACTAATGGAAAGCACTCCCCCACTCACCTCCAAGTCCTTCAACCCCACCTGCGCGGGGACCCCCCTCATTTATAGGGCTGGCGAGGGTCCCCCAAGATGAAGAAAATTTCGCAAAAGGGGATTGGCTGAAGTTCATATGATCATTACCTCATGGGTATATTCTAGCCAATAATAATCCTTTCTTTCATTCCATTACTGTAAAGTGAATACCTCAAGTTCCCATACGCTATTCCCCAGTATTACCTAATTCAGAACTAAGCTACACATTCTGAACATATCCTTGAATTCCCCTCAACCATTGAAATACTTTAAATACTGACCTGTCAAGTCTCAAGAGGTATCATTTTTCCCTTTTTTCCGCCTTACTAATAAAGAACTTTAATATTACAAGTTTTTTATTAGTTTATATTTATTAAAACTATTATTTTTTTGTGGGATCCAGCAGCATTAGCACCATTGAGCACCAATCAACTGGATTCCTACAAAGTATTCCTAGGAAAAATTTTGGGGAATAAATAAAAAAGATGGTCTTCTGAACTGAGTGAAGTTCAAATCCCATATAAAAAAAGAGAATTATAAAAGGTTAATAAAAATATTGCAAAAAAATATTAAAAATGCACAGAAAAAAGATATAATTTAATAATTTTTTTATTGGTTATCCTCATTTAAGGGATGATTCCTCCTACGTTGCCTCTTGGGGGGTGAGGATGGATCACAGTAGGAGTAAACCATCAAAATCTATGTGAGATCAGATGCTAGCAAGGGCTAGACCAACTCATAGCCAAGTTTGCTGAGCGGAGGCTGATTCCTGAGAAATGTGACTAGGGAAAAAAGATGAAAATGCAAGTACTTGCCAAACATGATACCCTTTGTGGGATCCGCCAATGGATGCCACAAATAGTATATTAAAGTGAGATATTTACTTTTTAATAAAAGTATAAAATAACACTTATTAAAGCTTTTTATGTTTTTTATTATTCAGGCAGGCAAAACCAGGAAAGGTCATTTTCTCAATACTAGTTTTTCCTATTTAAACTAGTTTGGATTTCAAGACCATTGATATTTGAGGCAAAAGAATACAAAGCTCAGTTGTCTAAATTAGGGAATATAGGTTTTTGGCCTATAAGATCAAAGATAAAATTTTTTGAGGCAAAACTGACCTGTGCGGTAACGATTTAATGAATTGTATCCAATCACCAGCGAGTAAAATATTTTCACCTTGGCGGTGGTCAGACTTGGATAGTAATGATTGGGTAATTCAGCAGTGGTCTGACTCGGATGGTAATGATTGGCTAATTTTTACCCTATCATCCTCAAGTAAAATCTTTGCACCTTGGCGGTGGTTAGACTCAGATGGTAATGATTGGTTAACTCACACCCAATCATCAACAGGTAAAATCTTCTTGCCTTGCAGAGGTTCAGATCTGTGCGATATTATACTCCTCAAATTCAACCAAGGAGTCAGAGTAATCCTATTATTAATTATCACCTTTTTAAGCCAATTTTTATGATAAATCGTATTTTTCTGTTGGTTAAGATTCCACTGAGAATCTGCTAAGGTCTTTTCGCCATGGGTACTCATATCATTGATATCCACAATATTATTTGATGATCAGGCAGAAGATGGGCCAATCATAATAGCTGATTTGGGAGCCCTAATACTTCCAACATTCTTTTTCTTGAGTCAAGAAGGAGAATGTACAACATTGCCCCCCTCAAGAATGTTGGAAGGGGTGTAGGGTCGAAAGAAGTGGCCATGTACTCATATTATGATAATTCTGGTAGCCAAATACTTTTATAGTATACTCATATCCTCTCTTATGTATGATGGTAAGTGGCCCCTCCCATTTTGATCCAAGTTTTCCACTTTGGGGAGTTTTGCGATTGGGGTAATATAAAATCCTATTTGACACTTGAAGGAAGGTAGAGGAGCTCAGAGCTCATTTGCAGCTTGGCCTTTTTTCCCAGAATATAATATTTCATCCTTAGTGTGTGAAGGTTTAGACCGAGGTTTGAGAGGGGTAGCATCCTTGGTAGAATGATTCTCTTGAGCCTTGGGATGAGAATCGGCTGCCTCCACAGGCTTAGAGGTAGACTTCTCTTTTTAGGCTGTACTTTGGGAGCCTGAACTTTTCCTTTGAAGTCAGCCTCACTTAAGAGATTGTAAAGGTTTTGGGATGTGACTTTCGTGTCACTCACTCGTTGTTCACCTGGCTTAATCACCACCTCATCTGCCACAAAATTTGGAATACCATCGCTAACCTTCACTAAATCATGAAATTTTTTAGTGTTACGCCCAGAGGTGACATAATGTAAAGGCAAAGCGGAAGAGGGGTGTTCAACTATGCAGTTGTCGTCATTCTTGATGAGTTCTTTGTTGAATAAGACTAATGGAACTTCGTAGTTCATTAAAGATAGGGACCCTTGTTTCATGTTGATGATGCCTTCATACTCAATCATAAACTGAGTACCTATAAGCATCTCATAATTGTTATTATCCAAAGCCACTGCAGGGGCTGATAGAATAAGCTTCCCAATACAAATGGGAAGTGATGAGTAAGCACCAAGTGCGTGGGTGTTGTTAGGACCAGCAGTTCCAAAGTCTTGTTGTAAACCAAGTCAGGTGCAAGCTTGACCTTTTTCATCAGCTTGGAGGAGATTACGTTCACTGGGGAGCCTGTATCTAAGATAGCCATCACCCAAACTTTTGGGATCACCACTTCGACCTTCATAACTATCCCCCCAGAAGTGGGCAATAGCGCTAAGACCTCTTTAAGATTAAAAGATGAGGTTAATTTGCATGCGGTCTTGGGGTAATTTTCCAGAATGGACTGCATGATATGGCCATGCTGGATAGGGCGTATAATGTGAGACAACACCTCATCTGTGTCATTGGCAGTATCGATAACTATTGGCTCCCCTAGAACTTGGCAGAGGTAAGTTTCCTCAGGTACGGTGGCTTCATCTACTTCTCCAACGTTTAGGTGATCAGGACCTCCACTTCCGCGGGAGCTCCCAACAAGTAGTACCAAATGTTATCGTAACCCCCTCAGAGTTGGCCTCAGGGGTATTCTCAACCATGGGCAGGGTTGTAATTGATATGGGGGAGTCAGTCACGAGAAGAGGGGTGATTAGCTTTGCTTTAACCGGCATTTTTTCCACCCCAGTAGTTCTGGAGGATATACCCTTAGGGTGCGCACCTACTAGCTGAGCTGAAGAGGAAACCACAGTAGGGATCTCCGCTTTGCATGACCGAGGAATGTCCAGTTTAAGTTGCACTGAAGCAGCAGGTTTTGCGGGGAGAATAGGCACAGGTGGCCTCACCTCCTCGTCATAGGTAGGGGCATATAAAGGAATATGGGCAACGTCTAACAAAGCCTCTTTTATGTCGCGGAAGGTTGTGAAGTGGCGTTTCACTGAGATGATATGCCTGGCGAGAGAGGGTTGTGAAGCTAACCCTGTTAAGATGGCGGCGATAGCGTCATCCAGAATAAGCAGGTTAGACGTAGCCAACCTTTGAGCGGTGAGATAGTACCGCTCAGAAAAACTAAAGAGGGTTTCACCCTCATACATGGGGAGGCGCATAAAAGCCTGTTTTTCCCTGTGTAAGCTCTGCTCAGATCTGAACTCAGCCAAGAGGGCCTTCTTAACATCTGGCCAGATGTACTGAGGATCCAGGTGAGGAACGATCAGCTCTTGGGCTTTTTGGCTTAAGCAGGGAAGAAAATACTGAGCTTTTTGTTTGTCAGTGGCGCCATCCATCGCAGCTTCATAAACATACAGAAAGGAAGCAATGCTCCCTTCACCCGGGATATATCTATCCTTTATAGGTAATTTGAATGGCCGTTGCTCCAACTTTTTGAGATGGGAGAAAGAGCTGGCTAGTTGCTTCTTGAGAGCAACTAATCACAAGTCAGGAGAGCTGCTCATGTTGACAGTCTCCATTTTGTTAATACTTATTAAAGTATTCAGGGGGCTCGACCTCTGTAGTGAGCACCAATTTATGGGATCCGCCAATGGATGCCACAAATAATATATTAAAGTGAGATATTTACTTTTTAATAAAAGTATAAAATAGCACATATTAAAGTTTTTTATGTTTTTTATTATTCAGGCAGGGCAAAACCAGGAAAGGTCCTTTTCTCAATACTAGTTTTTCCTATTTAAACTAGTTTGGATTTCGAGACCATTGATATTTGAGGCAAAAGAATACAAAGCTCAGTTGTCTAAATTAGAGAATATAGATTTTTGGCCTATCAGATTGAAGATAAAATTTTTTGAGGCAAAACTGACCCATGCGGTAATGATTTGATGAATTGTATCCAATCACTAGCAAGTAAAATCTTTTCACCTTGGTGGTGGTCAGACTCAGATGGTAATGATTGGCTAATTTTTACCCTATCATCCTCAAGTAAAATCTTTGCACCTTGGCGGTGGTTAGACTCAGGTGGTAATGATTGGTTAACTCACACCCAATCATCAACAGGTAAAATCTTCTTGCCTTGCAGAGGTTCAGATCTGTGCGATATTATACTCCTCAAATTTGACCAAGGAGTTGGAGTAATCCTATTGTTAGTATTTAATTTTTTAAGCCAATTTTTGTGATAAATCGTATTTTTCTGTTGGTTAGGATTCCAATGAGAATCTGCTAAGGTCTTTTCACCGTGGGTGCTCATATCATTGATATCCACAATATTATTTGATGATTGGGAAGGAAATGGGCCAATCATAATAGCAGATTTGGGAGCCCTGATACTTCCAACATTTTTTTCTTGAGTCAAGAAGGAGAATGTCTGACACCCTGGATCAGGGAAGGTAGCAACTGAACAAGAAGAGGCAGTTAGAAAGTAACCTTAAGTAATCCCAATATGGCACTGGAGCCAGAAGATTGGTCTTGAGTGCTTGCTGATGGGCTTTGTTAAGAACATTGGACATATGGGCCAGCATTGAGCAAGGGATACTAGGCAGGGTTTTCAAATCATGCCCCCTGTTAGATTTTGATGGTTGACTCAAAAATAAAACCTTTGAGAAAACCATCAATGCTGATAAATTACTTCCATTGATGGATCCTTTGATCCTCCTGATTCATCTGCATAATCTAATAAATCAGATTCACCTCATAACTGCTCTAATTGCGTCTGAGGTGCCTGATTATCGTAGTTAATAATAGCTATGATATTATTATAATATGGCTGATTATGGGTACAATTGGGTGCAAAGTGGTCCCATGGCATTAACTAAATTGCACCTCCTAAATTAGTGCATTAATCTTAATGCACTAAGGCAGAAGTTGGGCTTGATTAATGAAATTGATAATTAAGCACTTAAACATAGATGTCCCAATTATGGGCATACTTAGTGCTATTGAGAGGCCTGCCAATGTCCCAAATTGGGGTGCGTCATCTTTTATGATCATATATGTTTTATTCCCCATTTACCGTTAGATCTCAAGTTATGATTTAGCTCTAATCGAAAAGATTTTGATGTTGAGTTCAAAACCCAAAGTCATCCCAATTATGAGAGTAAATTTGCCTTCAATTGGGCTGAAACAATTGTTATTTTTAGTCAATTCATGGGCTGAATTGACTTGGGGATTTTTCATAGTTATTGCCATTACCAGCAAAGGATTGGCATAATATGAATGAACTCATCTAATAGATGAGTTTGGCCAGGAGATGCCCGAGAGCTATATAATACCAGCACCTGGCTAATTAATAAAACATCAATTAATCATCATTTACTATTTTATTGATTATTAATAACTACTGTCACTTAGTCAAAAATTATTATCCATCTGTCATCTGTCTGATATTCATATCTGTTGCTGTTATGTCTATATTAGATAGTTGTGTGTGTTTATTCTTCCCAAAGAGAAGTACATAGTTGCCTGCCAAAGAAGTAGTCCTGATTATAGAGGAATGATTTCCTGATTTTGTACAAAGACAGAAGGTCTTGTATTTGTTGGTTCCAGTAAGTTTAAGAACGGTGAGCATACTGGAATTACTTGGCTATTATTGAGGATTATCAGAGAATCTACTTCCCAATTATGAGCAGGAGTTTCATTTGAAAAGTGAGTTTATATCCTTGATTTCATTGTTAAGTTATTTTAGCTTGCACCATCAGCTGAAAACTTAACATTTAGGTGCTCACTCAAAGAAAAAAACAACTACCTTAATATGAATATGGATGATCAGCTTTCAGAATTTGCCCAAAAGTACAGCGACAATGAAATGGAAACAAGCAATGTTCAGTTTATTGAACATTTACCTCAAATCGTTCCAACAATGAAGAGGGGAACAGGTACTCATTAGAGTAATAGCTTCTGGAACAGGCCCAACTTTACCTTCTAATCTGGTGAGTTTACCCAGGCTAACATCAAGTAAATGCTGGAAACCTTGTTTTAAGGCTACCAGGTTGGTTCTTCAACAATTGACCCAAGCTTTGGTCTATTTTATTACATGAAGGATCAAGCACTGAAGAACGAAATTTATCAAAAATATAGAGAAGCCACCATGGCTGGTTTGGACCAAAGACTTCAGGAGAGTCAGGCCAACACATATAAATATTTAGTTATTTTTGTACAACCATCTAATAAGCATGCTCAACGCATCTTTGCACATCAAAATCTTGAACTTTCTTACATTAACCGTATTCAAGATGAGGAATGGTCAGCCCATGCATGCTTATTAGAGAAATTGGATACTTGCTTTGCAGAATTGCGCAAAGAAACCGTTTCAAGCATTTTAGCTGTAACAGAAGCTCATAACTGAATTGACGAGTTGGTAACTCAACTTAACAAAGGCGTCCCAAAGATGGCAGCAAAAGTGCTGAACAATTTGAGATTCTCAAGTCAGTGGAAACAGGATATCACCAACCACTGCATCGGACTTGAGACACAGTATAGTTATGTTACAGCCAATACAGAAAACCTTCTCCAACAGGGTCAAGATTCAAGAAAAACCCTTAGAGAGTTAAAGGAAAAATATGTCAATTTGGAAAATTATATTCAAACCATATTTTCAGCTACACAGAGAGATATCGAAGCTTTAGCCCAGTTACCTCTTACTACAGTAGAACAATTGGATAATTCAGATATTAAGGCTGAATTAGCCAACGTATGTTCAAGTATTTCTGAACTTCGTACTTCCAATACAATTTATTTAAGGAGAAAACCAATATGGAGAGTCAACTGGCACTTGCTAACACAAGGATGTCAAGAATGTTGGAAGCAATGAAGGCACTTTTGGCCCAAGTGACATTAGCTAAAGCAGATCTTTCCTAAGCTAACAAGGAAATGGAGTATCTTAAGACTAATAGTTGCAAGTGTGCAACCAGTATGGGGGGAGGGGAGGTTGACGAAGCAGCTCTAAAGGCATGCCAAAGTGGGCTTAAGAAGCCACATCAGTCCCAATTTTTGAAAACAGAGTTGAGCAATTTGGATGATTATCACGAGGCAGATGAATATTATGGGATGGATGTATCAAATACATGAACCATTCCACGAGTTCTTACTTCTATGCCCACTTCAAGTCATTCACAGCATCCCATTCTTCCTGAAGGTTCCCCAAGTCAGTTACTTAAGAAGAGAAACTGCCTCTCCAATTAGGGACTCAGGTAGAGACAACTTCAAACCACTTAACTTTCCCAAAATTTGATAAAGATGACAATGTATACTCTTTCTTAAAGCTATTTGAGAAGTCTATGAGAGGAGCATCCGATCATGCAAAGGTGACAGCGCTTATTAATTGTCTGGACTCACACAGCGTAGACCTTGTAATGCCCTATTTAGGGAAGATTGGTCTTATAACGAGGCCCAACAGGCCATCATTAGGGAATTTGGTGGGCCTGAAAAGCTGTTGACACAAAATATGGAACTCTTAAATATCCAGTTTAGACCTAATGAGTCTATCAAAGAGTTTGCCAATTGATTTTACCATGAAGCTCTAGTACTCCTCAGAAAAAATATTATGACCAAATATGATGCATTAAACGCCATGGAACATGCTGTACAGCCATATCATGATTTGCATGAGTAATGATTCCTGCTTTTAATCATGATATGGAGACAAATAGACTTGTAGACTATTTACGCCACTGTGGAAGAAGCTTTGATGTGCCAAATTAGCCAAACAATCTTCAACGGGTACACCCTCAACATAAAATTAGTAATATGAGCCACAGTCAAGAAAGAAATGGGAATCTCAAGGAGCAGAAACCTGACTGTCCCAAATCTAGTGCTATCACTTGTCATCATTGTGGTAGAAAAGGGCACATTGCCAGCAAGTGTTATGCCCAAATAGATGGGAAAACAGGAGTTAATGTGGCTTACAAAGTTGAAAAGGACACAGATTTGGGAAAAGGGCAGGTGGAGTAGAGGCGGAATGCTCTACTACCACCCATCATGCCAAAAACATTCCTCCCAATCCTGGCAAATTTTTTGTGTCTGATTTGATTGGCAAAGATTCATTACATCGTATTATGGCTGATTATGTATATATGGTTACAACCAGATCTCGAAAAGGCCAAAAATCAGGTGAAGCCTCAGAAGAGGCCCAAATAGAGGTGGCCAAACCATATGCCAAGCAAATTATGGACCATGGCCTTGATCCTCACACTATTTGCTCTTGTGACCTGCCCTCCCTAAAAGATGTACAGGTTGCAATCCCTATGCAGACTCTGGTGGAAAACTTCCCTGAAATATGTTCTTGCCTCAAATCACACTTGGAGTCGGCAACTCTGAATCTATTCACTTAATAAACACTTCTGAACCATACTCTGAGTGTACCTATGCCAATATTGCTGTCAATAAGGTCCGTGTTCAGGCCATTATTGATAGTGGAGCTCCTTTAAATATCATCAGCACTAAGTTGGTGAAGAAGTTGGAATAGCCCCAGATGTTGCCCACGATCAAGAATATGGCACTGCAGGAACACATACCACCAGAGCTCTTGGGGCATATAGTGCCTTGCCTATAAGATTTGGGTCTATAGTAGTATCCGCTCCAGCTATAGTCTTGCCAAATCAGAACTATGAGGTCCTTATTGGCACTGATTTTATGAGAAGATATGGAGTGGTCACTAGCCATAAGGATGATACCTTAACTATTTTGAACCAAACCATCCCGATTTATTATACAAAAATTGTGAATTCAGGACTAAAAAAGCCTAATCTGTTCATTAATCTGGCCTATCAAGATGGAATAATCCCTATCAAATACCATAAATCAAAGCGTCATGTCAAGGCCTTGCCAACGCAAATCCATGAGTCTAAGGGAATACCCCTCCGAGAAAACAAGGAGCTAACTCTGGACTCAGGAATGCAGGCAGTAGTCCTGACTGGGCTAACAATTCAAATCCCAGAAGGACTTTATGGCGAAGTTTTTCAACCTTGGTCCTGAACTCGACTTGAACCTAATGTGGCGCCTGGAATAATTATTCCTGGACATCAAGAAATTAGTGTCCTCTGTGCAAACATGCAGAATCGGCCAATCTTCATCAAAAGGCATCAGGTGGTTGCCTATCTCCATTTGATCCCTATAATGGAGATTGAATCTTTCCACGATTTTGGAACCCTGGATGAGCTAGGGCTTCCTGATGATGAGTTGGAATATGTGCATAATGTCATACCTGTGGCCGATTTAGGGGAACTAAATGATCAGGAAAAGGACCAAGTTTGGGGATTATTCGAGAAATACCATGAGATATTTGCTAAGGATGATTTTGACCTTGGATGTGCAAGAGGAGTGATCCATATGATAGATACTGGGGACCATTTACCTATCTGATTGAGGTCAATTAGACGTTTCAAAAACTGCTGAAGAAGTTGTGTCAAAGGAAATTAAAGAACTTCTTGACTGTGGCATGTTGATGCCATCCAAGAGTCCATGGGCTGCCCCAATTCTCATTGTAAAAAAGAAAGATGGGAGCAACTGGGTTGTTATTGACTATTGGAAGCTTAATAACATTACCAAAAAGGATTCCTATCCTCTTCCGCTAATTGATGATGCCCTAGACAGGCTTGGGGGTGCAAAGTTCTTCTCAGCGATGGATTTAATTAGTGGGTATTGGCAAATTGATCTGCCCAAAGCTGAGCAAGAAAAGTGTGCCATTATTACCCAAGAAGGGTTATTTCAACCAACAAGGATGCCCCAAGGACTCTGCAATGCTCCAGCAACCTTCCAGAGAGTGATGGACACCATACTGGGCGATCTTAAATTGTCATGTGTACTAGTATACCTAGACAATATAAATGTATTCAGTCATACCTTTGATGAACATCTGGAACACCTGGAAGAGGTTTTCAAGAGGTTAGCAGCTGAAAACTTGAAGATCAAGCCCAGGAAGTGTCAATTCTTTAAGGACCAGCTGGAATACCTTGGGTTTGTAATTGATAAGGAAGGTCTTCAGCCACAACCAGCCAAATTGGAAGCAATATCTAAGATGAAGAGGCCCAAATCCAAGCGAGATATTCAAGTATTTTTGGGCATGATTGGGTATTATCACCATTTATTGCTGACTTTGCTCAAATTGGAGAACCTTTATTTTATCTACTTAAGGATAAGGTCTCTTTTGAGTGGAATTTGGCCTGCCAGGAGGCATTTGACCAGCTTCGTTAATCCCTATTAGTTGCACCAGTATTGCGCTATCCTGATTTTGGCCGAGAATTTATTATTCAGACTGATGCGTCATTAACAGCATTTGGAGCCATTTTGTCCCAAGTCGGAGAAGATGGCGAAGAGCACCCAGTAGTCTATGCTAGTTGGACCCTAAATGCCCATGAAAGAATTTTTACTTTAACAGAAAGAGAGTGATTGGCCGTTATATACGCCTATAAACAGTTCTGAGTATACCTTAATGGAGTGCATTTCACTGTGGTTACTGATCATGCATCCCTAAGCTGGCTTAACAATTAAAGGAGCCAGAAGGACGTTTGGCTCACTGGGCACTTAAGATGCAGGCTTATGACTATATCATTAAGTACCGGGCTGGTGCTATGCATCAGAATGCTGATTGTTTGTCTCGTCTGCCCATTGTAGCAACCCTCTGCCAGCCAGCAGATGCCTTGTTCCAGAAGATGGTTTGATGGAACTTTTGCCGATGAGCCTGAACAAGTGCAAAAAATTCTCTCCAAATTAAGAAAGGATACCCAGACTGAAAAAGGAGTCTTATTTAAAGTGATTGATGGAAAGAAATATATATTTCCACGTCCCTCAGCTCGAGCATATCTAATTTTGGCTGCTCATAAGGCTACTGGCCATGGAGGCTTTAAGAAAACCAAGGAGCAGCTTAAGCAAAATTACTATTGGGAATCGATGCATTTTGACATTCATGAAACTTTGAGCTGTTGCCAAGAGTGCCAAGGGAAAAAACCCTTCTGAAAAGCTACTTCATACCAGCTTGTTTGGCCCAAATTTGCTTGGCACACTATATCTATAGATGTTGTTGGACCCCTCCCAATTAGCAATGTGAAAGCCAAATATATTATTGTGGCAGTTGATCACTTAACAAAATGGGTCGAAGCCAGGGCTATTCGGGACTTAGGAGCCTCAACAACTGCTAAATTTATCTTGGAGCAAGTTTTATTTGGCACGGATGTCCTCAATTTATATTAATGGATAATGGCACAAATTTCACTGCGGTTATTCTCCAGAAGCTTAATGAATTAATGGGGGTGCGTAATGTTCTGTCAACTCCATACCACCCAGAAACAAATGGTTCAGTAGAACGAGTTAATGGAACATTTGTCAATATCCTAAGGAAGCTGACTTCTCAGAAGCCCTCCAAATGGAGCACATTCTTCAGTTTGGCCATTTTTGCCTACAACATCTCTTACCATTTGGCCACGAAGATGTCTCCATTTCCAACTTCTATATGGGAAGCATCCAGCCTTACCACCATTGTTGTATTCCTTATTACAAGAACCCCAGGAATTGAGCTATTCTCATTATGTCAAGAGGCTTGCAGAGACCTTAATTAAACTGCAAGCCCAGGCTTTTGATAATAACTATGAACTTCATAAGGCCTGACATGGAAAAGATCAAAAAACCCAATATGATCTGCCCAAATTCACTGTGGGGGATGAAGTATTATTTTGTAATACCCATGGTTTGGGCTGAATTCACAAGTCAAATTGCATTTGGGTTGGTCCATTTGAAGTTATAGAGAAGACTTCAAACTTTTCTTACACTATTAAGGAGAAAAATTTGGGTCATGTATATAATTGAGTCCATGTTGAATTCCTAAGGAAGTTTAAAAAGTGGCCTGATTAGAAGAGAATAATTTTAATATAAGCATATATAATTAATAAAAATAATAGTTATGAGAAAGAATAATAATAAGAAGAATATATATATATATATAATATTGGCAAAAGAAAAAAAATCTATCATCTATATATATAGTAGAAAAATAGAATAAGATTTTATATTTCAAGTAATAAGAAAATTATAAATTTTAATATATAAAATGAATTTTTTCCTCAGCTTCAAGGGGGAGGCGACTCGGAACCTGAACCTTTGTATTCATGTGCCAATTTGGCCCAATCTAGTTGCTGGGTGACAAGAAAAAGGGCCATAACAACATAGATCCAGATGCACCGCGCACTCATTGAAGATGACTCCCAGAGAACAATGGGGAGAGGAGGCATAAAACCGTTTATAGTTACCCAATTGAGCCCGCAATTGGGTGGGAAACATGTGCCCAAAAGAAGACAGTCAACTAGGAAATCAGTTTGATAATGATAAATTTCTGGGGTTGACAATCTAACGTGATAAACCTGGGTTTTCCACCACTCGATTAGAGGGGGAACATGCAACAAATGATCTGAAGGCATCCAGTTGGGGAAAAAGGCGCATAAGATGGCTGCCTACAGCCATCCTGGAGAGGTATTGAAAAGCGTTATCCTGATGAAGGGCCTCAAAAGCTGCCCAAATGGCTGAGTGAAATGAACATCTTGAACGTCATGGGTATTCAAACCCAAAGAGGAAGCTAAATTGGGCCAATTCTCAAGTGGCTCGGACCAGGAACCAAGGACCTCCCCACAAAGCTGTCAACCTAAATGAACTCTTGAGGTTGAACAGAGGTATCTTCAGCCAGCAAAAGATGAATGGGGTTATAAAGACAATCATATTCAGCCCAAGTTTTGCTGAGCAGTTGGCCTTAATGAGAATAGTTGGCTGACCTCAGCAGCACACTGTAGTTTTGGGCCATTGGGAAATGGCTGAGTACAAAGAGAAACTCCACCAGAAGATCGCCATCTTGATAAACTAGCTGGAGCAAAAAGGTTGGCTCTCTCAGATCAAAAGAACAGCTGAAGTTGTCTGCTGAGACAGTTGTGGAATCACAAGTTCTGAGCTTATACCCTATCAATCCTTGGGTAGGATCCACAACTTGGACAACTTCCTCCTCAATGATGGTTTTGGCCTGAGTTGACATCATGACGGTCAGCGTGGGAAGAAGCTGGCCCAACTCTGCTGCCCAGAGTGAGCCCAAGAACAATTATATGCATATTTCTGGGCAGATGAGCAAACTGATGCCACTGTTTGGGTTCCAGGGAAGCAACAAAATTGTGGTACACAGAGGATGAGATGTTTTCAGACATTGAAAATGAATTCAGGAAAATTCAGGGTTTATATTCCAGTCAAGTGTGGGTTAAATGTTAGATTCTGATGGTTGACTCAAAAATAAACCCTTTGAGAAAACTATCAATGCTGATAGATTACTTCCATTGATGGATCCTTTGATCCTCCCAGTTCATCTGCATAATCTGATAAATCAGATTCACCTCATAACTGCTCTAATTGCATCTGAGGTGCCTGATTATCGTAGTTAATAATATCTATGATATTATTATAATATGGCTGATTATGGGTACACTTGGGTGCAAAGTGGTCCCACGGCATTAACTAAATTGCACCTCCTAAATTAGTGCATTAATCTTAATGCACTAAGGCAGAAGTTGGGCTTGATTAATGAAATTGATAATTAAGCACTTAAACATAGATGTCCCAATTATGGGCATACTTAGTGCTATTGAGAGGCCTGCCAACGTCCCAAATTGGGGTGCGTCATCTTTTATGATCATATATGTTTTATTCCCCATTTATTGTTAGATCTCAAGTTATGATGTAGCTCTAATCGAAAAGATTTTGATGTTGAGTTCAAAACCCAAAGTCATCCCAATTATGAGAGTAAATTTGCCTTCAATAGGGCTGAAACAATTATTATTTTTAGTCAATTCATGGGCTGAATTGACTTGGGGATTTTTCATAGTTATTGCCATTACCAGCAGAGGATTGGCATAATATGAATGAACTCATCTAATAGATGAGTTTGGCCAGGAGATGCCCGAGAGGTATATAATACCAGCACCTGGCCAATTAATAAAACATCAATTAATCATCATTTACTATTTTATTGATTATTAATAACTACTGTCACTTAGTCAAAAATTATTATCCATCTGTCATCTGTCTGATATTCATATCTGTTGCTGTTATGTCTATATTAGATAGTTGTGTGTGTTTATTATTCCAAAGAGAAGTACATAGTTGCCTGCCAAAGAAGTAGTCCTGATTATAGAGGAATGATTTCCTGATTTCGTACAAAGACAGAAGGTCTTGTATTTGTTGGTTCCAGTAAGTTTAAGAACGGTGAGCATACTGGAATTACTTGGCTATTATTGAGGATTATTAGAGAATCTACTTCCCAATTATGAGCAGGAGTTTCTTTTGATAAGTGAGTTTATATCCTTGATTTCATTGTTAAGTTATTTTAGCTTGCACCATCAGCTGAAAACTTAACACCCTCAATCAAAGACATCAGGGGAAGATACCAATGGAAAGTGCCAGAAGTGTGATAGTCATGTAAGGAGCAAATGGCATCCTGCAGATGATGACTACAAGCTTTTTGTAAGTGAAGGCAGAATAAGCGATGGAAGCTGGGAGTGACTGGAAGCTTTGTGGCCCAACTTAGATGAACTTGGCCAGCAAAGCAAAGAGCATAGGCTGCAACATTTTGATCTAGAATGTTTTCAAGATTAGAGGGGTTCAGAGCTATTGATTGAGCCTTGGTTAATTGGGTCCTCAGTTCTGCGTAGGGGAGTTCAAAATGCTTAGATTTTTTAATGGCTAAATCAGTTGATAGAACAGCTGGTTTATAATATTGGCCAAGTTGGAAAAGGAACTCCATAACCAAGTCCAATCCAGAAAGAAATGATTGGTTGAAAATGGAGGGCATTTGTTGGAATTTTTGCCCACATTCCCAGACAATTAGATTACCAGAGGTCACCAGGGGATAGTTCCCTATAATGAAGTGAATTGAATTGGTCAACCATGATTTTGGGTTAACAATGTTTGGTTGATTTTAGGTAATTCTCCTGGTTCAGATCTGTCAGGGATCAATCCAGGTGAATGCTTAAGGTCTCATCAGGCAGAGTTGCCAACAAAATGGGAGCATCTGACAGTTAATCAATGATTAACAATCAAGTGTACCAATCGTGATCTTTTGGTTTCATCACTGACTAATTGGGAATTTAAGGATCAAGTTGTGAGGTGAGTGATGCCACCTACAACTAGCGAATTGATCAGTTGGTTTGTGGCCTGCCATACTGGGTAACAAGTCATATTAACTAAGCAGATCGCTCACCAAATATTGTTGTTTCACTAGATTCGAGAGAAAAATGTTAGGAACATGTTTTTCAACTCTTTCCATCTTAGGTCCTGAGGATGTCTGACAACAGAACCTAGCTAGGATGGGGAAGACCATCGCTGATGAGATGAAGAAGGGTAATTCAACGGCAATGGCTGCCGTTTCATAGCTGAGGCGCCAACTGAGGGTTGGGTGCCAAATTTCCTCTATAAATTACCTGAGAATTCACTTGATAAAAATACTTATTAATTACCAGAGTAATATCATAATATACTTTAGCAAAATTCAGTATTAGTTCTATTGTACTTTAAGAATTGTTTCTGTGTGCTTTCATTGGTGACTCTTTAATAAGATAAAGAGTAAGGATTGAGGATCCTGAGAAGAGAAGCTGAGCTGAGATGGGAATTGATGCCAACTTTGTGTCACCAGAGAAAAGCCGTAAATGAGTATCTGAGTGTGAGTCAAGTTTGGCGGTATAAGGGAATGAATACCCATTGAGGACATATTAAGTATTTTGAGCAGGAATACTGGTCAAGTGTTGGACCAAACACTAGTGATCTATTCAACTATGGATAATAGTCTAGTACTATTATCAATTGAATATAATTCATCAGACAACGTGAAGGATCGCACAGCATCAAAACTGAGAATTCAATAATCCTGAAAACTATCAATCAGCAAAGCCTGTAGGACTTAACAATTTGAGCTCACTATAGATGTTATAGTTGAGTAGGATATACTAGGACAAAATGTCATACAAGAACGAGTTAAGAAAACTTTGAAAGAAGTTGGCAACCGTTAACAAAAACACCTTATATTCTGTGGATCTTTAAGAATTCGCTGCTTTAAGGAAAAATTTACCAAAATAGGGGAGTTAGTTGAAAATTTCGCTAGATTTGGTAATGAATTACTAGGAAAACTAACGTCATTGAAGAAAAAGCAAGGAGACCATCTAGTACTAAAAAAAGAAAAAGCAAGGAGATTTAGTTCAAGAAGTCTTATTCTTGAAAACAGAAAATGAAGCGGGTTGCATTTGATTACAGGCATTCAGCGCAGATATAGAGCAGCTGATTAAGCAAGTCAAGGAGTTGAAGACTCACAAATGTGAATGTGAGCCATATGCGGCGACTGACGCTGAAGAAAGAACTCTACAAACTCCAGTTGGAAAGATGGCTACCTCAATAAATATACTGCCCACTTTCACTGCCATTTTGGAGATGACTAATGAAGTTACTCCTCAAGAGAGCCGAGTAGCCAAACCAAGAGTGGTGACTAAAAAAATTAGGAGGAATCTGGGCCTATGCCAAAATTACCTATTTTCCATCGGTATAATTCCCTGCGTTTTTCCAAATATCTTACATGACAATGTTCAGTTACAGTGATTGTCAAAAGACTTTGACAGTGATAATTGACTGTATACCAATTTTCAGAACCTAGTGTTACTCCATCTAGAAGGGGACATCTGGTATACTCAGAGGCCAAGGCGGCTATTATGAAAGAATTTGGAATTACATGCGCATGTCAAAGCGCAAGCAAGAATTCCTGGGAATTCAATTTCAGAAGGCTGAATCCTTAACAAATTTTTTTGATCGTTTCTACCAAGAATCACAGATTTTGGTTGGAGCAAAAGTGCTGGATGATTTTAAATCACAGATCATGCTGCAAGTGACCCTTCAGCCCTATTGCCATTTGCATCAAGTGATGTATGCTGTGTTTGCAACGGAGATTACCTCTTTTCAGATGGTAAATTATTTGAAATATTGGGAGCTACCTTTGATGCTCTAAAATAGAAGTTTCAAACTAAATCCATTATGAATTTTTAAATACCATAAAGGGGACCAAGGGAGCTAAGGAGTTGAATAACTGAACTGTTCCAGAAAATAAACCCAAAGAATTTAAGCGGATCAATAATAAAGAAAAATCTGTTGCCATTATGGAGTGAAAGAACATTTTGCAGTGCACTGCAAGAAATCTAAAGAACAGATTAATGTGGTCCAATTAAAAGAGTCTAAACCCACACAGGAGTTGGGAAATGATACTGCAGCCTAGACGGGGAACAATCTAGAGCTGCGTGAGAACCTGTTCCTCCTGATATCATGCACAAATAATTGACATTAATAATCTATTTTTCAGTGATGACGCACAAAATCAACTATTACAAATGGTCAATTTGGACATGAACGCGGTAACAAGATCTGGGGCAAAAAGGATCAACCCTAAAATAATTAAGGAAGTTGCTTGGCCATATGTGAAACAACTGGAAGACAAGATTCAAGCCACAGATAATCCTGAAGAATTGACTGAAGTCAAATTAGATGGGGCAAACCTGTCAAACCCCCTTAGCGCAATCAAGAAATCGTTTCCTGATATATTGGTGCAAATAATGCACACCTTTGTTCAGCAAATAATGCTGCTATAAACTCAGTAACTACAATTTTACAATACTTTGAGTGTACATATATAGATAACTAATCAATCAAGTACAGGTGAGGGTGATAGTTGACAGTGGAGCGCCCATCAACATTGTTTTGACCAAGCTGGTGAATAGGATAAATCATCTCGCTCAATTTTAAACACAAGAAATATATGGGACAGCTCGGCTGATTAGCACCATATCATGTGGAGTGTAATGATTGAGTTCATCACAATTGTTGCATTCTGACTTGGATTCAGATTTTCTGAATCTGAATCAGATCACTTTTAAATTGCTTTTGGTTTGGTCATTTTGGGCGCTGGGTTGTGCCCCGCCTGAGTTGTAGGTTAGGCTTGTGTGAGCCTAATCAATGACTCAGATGAGGCCCCCAAAGGGCTACCTTTATAAGGCGCGCCTGCCCATTCTGAAGTTCACTTTAAAATTCTCTTACCCTAGAATTCCCTACCTGGGGAGCATTGTCAGTGTCTCCCCAGAAAAGCTATTTCAGCAGGGCCTTTTTACTATCCTGAATAAAAATAAAGGTTGTTTTGGGGTTAGCATACCTTGCTTACCTGTTGGTCTTTTCCTGGTTGAGGGATTTGAGTGGGTTAAGTCAGACCAACTCCCCCAGAGGACTTAGCATAACCAACCAGTAGTAGGTGATTGTCAGGCTTGTCAGGTGCCATGAGTACCTCTCCCTACTTGGTTGGCTGTTTTCTTTGCTTGCCAGTGGCACCAAAAGGATATTTAAATATACGGTGGTTGGAACTGGGGTTTTTCCGTCTGTGCTATTATTTTAAAGTAATCGTGCATTGTACGCCTCCAATCCCCAGTTAGCTGGCCTCAGTGGTCACTTGGTCCCAGTTTTTGAGGAACCAGCACCATTGTGAGATGGTGACTGGTGGCCAACCCTGGACCTGAAGTGAACATCAGTTAAAAATCCCAGCGGGGCCTCCCACTCATCAGGGATCTGTTTGGCACTGAGCAGACCTGTTTCAGCAGGGCTCCCTCACCAGCGATGGTCCACCCAGTAAAAGGGGATGGCCATCCAGATGCACTGTACCACGCGCCCCTCTTACACTTTTGTTAGATAAAGCGTCTTCCTGGTCAGGATGGGAAGGCCATCACTAACAGGAGCCTGGGAGGGGGTGTACAACACAGATATTTGCTGGGCGTGCGTCCTCTGGACAGGGCCATCCAGCCACGCTGGGCCACATGCCCCTCTCACATTTCTTTTGGTGAAAGCGCCTTCCTGGTCATGATGGGAAGACCATTGCTAATGTGAGCCTGTGAGGGGGGCGCAACACAGCCACATGATGGCGTGCATCCTCATTTCAGGTGGGCTGATTCTGGCATCCCAGTCCAGATTCATCCTTACCATTTGTATTTTCCCTTGAGGGGCCCAGAGTTTATCTGGGCTAATTTTCCTGGGGCTCGAGGTAACTTGATACAAAAATCCCTTGTCATGGTGGCCTTCCTCTGTGGGCCCCTCTTCAGGGATGGGCCCTTCTTTAGCAGGGGTAGTAAAATCCAGTTCGTCTCAATTGTTACATTTTGACGCAAATTAGGATTCTCTGAATCTGAGTTAAATCGCTAAAAAATGTTTTTGGTTCAGTCGTTTTGGGCGCTGGGTTGTGCCTCACTCAAGTTTTAGTTTAGGCTTATGTGTGAGCCTAATCAATGACTTGGGTGAGTCCCCCAAAGGGCGGCCTTTATAAGGCGCGCCATCCAATTCCAAATTTGACTTCAGAATTTTCTTAGCCTCGCATTCTTTACCTGGGGAGCATTGTTGGTGGCTCCCCAGATGAGCTATTGTTAGAAGGGCCTTTTTTATGTCCAAAATAAAAATAAAGGTTGTTTCAGGGTTAGCATACCTCGCTTACCTGTTGTTTTTTCCCAGCCGAGAAGCTTTATAAGTGGGTTGGGTCAGATCAACTCCCACAGAAAACTTTGCATAACCAAACAGTAGTAGGTGATTTTTGGGCTTGTTGGGTTCTGAAAGAACCTCTCCCTACTTAATTGCCTGTTTTGGTTGCTTGCTGGTGGCAACAAAAGAAGATTTAAATATAAAGTGATCAGAACTGGGATTTTTCCATCCATGACAGAGTGTATAATGCTCTACCACTTCAATATAAAGCCTTAGTGATATCCACTCCAGCAATAGTTTTGGTCAACTAAAATCATGATATTCTGTTTAGGATGGAGTTCCACTGAAAATACGGATTTAAATGTACCTTTGAATAGGATACGTTGACCATATTGGGTCAGACGTTACCATTAGTTTATCAGAAAGATGGGGAAGCGCCACTGACTAGGAGAAATAGCTTCATCAATCTGATCTACAATAATGGCATTGTCCCAATTTGATACCAACTAGCTGGCCAGAAGTGATAAGAAATGCCAACAGAAATCCTAAAAAATAGGGGAATTCCGCTGAGGATATAGAATGCGAGAACCATACCTCTGGGATCACAGAAAATAGTTGACACCGTTGTTGACATTGGAGATACCAGAGCTGATGTATGGGGAAGTCGGAAACCCCTGGAAGAAGTCCAGAGTAGAGCCTTGGGTGGCTCCTGGGATAATCATTCTGGGACATGGAGATATTAAAGTTCTCCTGGTGAATTTGACTGTGATACCATTAAAGATTGAGAAAAATCAGATCATCACGTTTTTTCATCTAATCCTGATGGCTGAATTGAAGGAATTCCAAAATTTTGGGACCCTTAATGGGATTACCAGCATAGTAACTGAAAGTATCAATTTATTGAACACTTAAGAGCAACTCGCTGATCTGATGGACAGACAGCAAGGGAGGTGCTTGAGCTATTTGATAAGTATTAAGAATTATTCATCCAAGATGACCATGATTTAGGATGCACAAAAGATTTAATCCACAAGGTTAATAACGGGAAAAATTTGCCAATAATAATGAGGCTGATTTGATAGTCAAAGTTGGCCAAAGCGATAGTGGATGAAGAAATGAGCAAACTAGTGAAGCATGGGCTTCTAGTTCCATTATTGAGCCCCTGGGCAAGCCCTATCCTTATTGTTAAGAAGTATGGCTCTAATCAGGTGGTGATCAATTATTGGAAGCTGAACTAGATTACAAAGAAGATTTTGTACCCACTATCAAGAATAGATGATGCGTTAGATCAGTTGAGAGTAGCGAAGTATTTCTTCACAATGGATTTAATATTGGGAATTTGGCAAATCGATTTGCCAAGAGAAGACCAAGAGAAATGCGCTATTATCACCTTGAAAGGTCTTTATCAACTGAAGTTGATGCCCCAGGGTCTATGCAATGCGTCTGTGATGTTCCAGAGGGCCATGGACGCCATACTGAATGAGCAGAAGTTGTCATGCGTCCTGGTGTACTTGGACGATATAAATGTGTTCAGTAGTACAATTACTGACCATTTACACCACCTGGAAGAGGTTTACAAGTGACTATCCGCGGGTAACCTGAAGATCAAGCCAAAGAATTGCCACTTTTTCAAGAAAGAGCTAGAATATATGGGATTAGTAATTAACACTAGTGGACTGCAGCCGCAAGCCCAGAAGATTGAAGCCATAGAGCGAATGGCTGTACTGAAGAGTGTCCAAGATATCCAAATGTTCCTTGGAATGTTCAGATACTATTGAGGATTCATTTAGGATTTTGCAAGATTTCTAAGCCCTATTTAATTTACTGAAGGATTTAAAAAAGGATTCATCCGTAGGATGAGGCCTAGAGCTCTTTCAATGAATTAAGCCAGTATTTAATAATTTTTTTGATTTTAAGATATCCAATTTTCAATCAATAATTTATAATATAGACTGATGCTTCATTAATGGCGATCAGCATTATCCTGAGCCAAGTGAATGAAAAGGGGATGAACATCTAGTAGCATATTTGATCCCAACGCTCTCAGCAGCTGAGAGGAATCACACTGTGACTGAGCGTGAATGCCTTGTGGTAATTTAAGCCTGTAAACAGTTCCAGGTGTATTTTCATGGAACGCACTTCAAAGTAGTGATGAGCCACTCCTCGTTGCATTGGTTACACAACTTAAGAGAACTTGAAGGACAACTGGCCTGATGGGCATTAGAGCTACAGGCTTACAATTAGAGAATGTCTAACAAGTGGGGGCTTCTCGTCATAATTTGGATGGCTTATTGAGGTTACTAATGGCCCAGATTGTATGCCAGCAGGTGGATGAGCTATTCCAGAGAATGGTCAATGGAGAAATTGGGAATAAGCCCTGAGAAATCTAAGGTGTGCTTTGAAAGTGGTGGAAAAACCAAGACCATAGATGGACGAGTTTTTAATATGATTGATGTGAAGCAATTAATTATTACCAAAGCTTCCAGAACAGCGGCTATCATATAAGCTGCTCATAAGGTTGTCAGGCACGGAGGCCTGAGGAAGACAATTGGTCATATTCGCCAGTATTACTACTGGTAGTCCATCAACTGCAATGTAGCAGACTATCTGGTTTGTTGTGTGGAGTGCCAGTTGCACAAGCTACACAAGAACATGACTGAATACCAACTGGTCCGCCCTGGATTTGCTTGGCATATGGTGTCCATTAATGTGATGGGAACATAAACCATAAGTACTGAGGAAATTAAATACATCATAGTTGCAATCAACCATTTGACAAGATGGGTTGAGACAAAGGCCCTGACAAAAGTAGACGCTACCAGCACTGCGAAGTTTATCCTAGATCAAGTAGTCTATCAATTTGGATGCCTGCAGGTATTGTTGAGTGATAATTGAACAAATTTCATGTCTCATTTGATCCTGAGACTAAATTAAATAATGGGGATCAGAGGAATTGTCAGTACCTTACCATCCAGAAATGAACGAACTGCTAGAACAGGTCAATGGGACGCTGGCCACAATGCTGAGGAAGCTGGTTGCAGGAAGAACTTATGCGTGGGGAACATACCTTACTTCAGTGATGTTCGCCTGCAACATAAGTCATAAATTGGCAAGAGGAAAAACGCCATTTGAGTGGGTATATGGAAGGAAGGCCTCGTTGCCATCAATTTTATATGATGGTGGAACCAACATCAGGGATGAGTGCTGAGCAGTACCTGACCCAATTATCAAATATCCTGATCAAAATGCAATCACAAGCATTCAATACGACTTTGAAGAAAAGGATTTGAGTGAAAACAATGGATGATAAGAACTGACCGGCCTTATTTGAATACTGAATAGCAAAAGAGTTTCCTAATGCGATTGCATGGTTTTAGGAGAAGAAACAAACTAGATGCGTTGTGGTCAAGTCCATTTGAGATTATCATCAAGATGGCAACAGACGCCTATTCCACCAAGAACCTCTGGGATGGAAGAATTATAAATTAAGTCCATGCTAAGTATTTGAAGAGGTGGATCAATGAAAAATAATGAAAAAAGAGTTCCCAAAGGACCACTAAACTAATAAGGTGATTATGCCCTGAAGATTTAGTCAAGTCTGAATAGGAATGCTGAACCAAACTAGATGGTTGAGTCTTAAAAATAAAACCTCTGAACCATAGAAAATGGTAGGTCTAGGTATACCTAGGAGCCAGTTTGGGGGAATACAGATAGAAAAGATGGACCGCTTAACTAAGAAGAGGTCAATTTACATATAAGAAAAATGATAATAAAAAATTGATAAAAATATAGCGGAGAAACTTTTTATTAATTTATTGAAAATGCGTAGAAAAAGTTATTTTTATATTTTTTATTTTTTACCTGGTTATCCTTGACTTGGGGATGATTCCGCCTATGTTACCTCTTGAGGGAGGGAGGATAGATTGCAGTAGGAGTAAAAAAACCATAAAATTTATGTGAGACTAGATGATAGCAAGGGCCAGACCTAATCAAAACCAAGTTCATTGAGTGGAGGCTGATCTCTGTGAGAAAGCGTCTAGAAAAAGAGAGATGGAAATGTCAGAACATGCCAAGCGTGATACCCTGGATTGGGAATGGAAGCAACAGAACAAGAAGAGGCAGTTGGCAAATAGCCTCAAGTGATCCTGATATAGCACCGGATCCAGAAGATTGGTCTTGAGCACTTGCTGATGGGATCCATCAAGAACACTAGATATATGGGCCAGCATTGAGCAAGGGATATTAGGTGGGGATTGCTGAATCATGCCCCCTATTAAATCCATTAGATGAAGATACTGATGGTACACAACAGAAATAAGATAGTCATTCAGGGTGTGACTGGCATCCTGAAGATGATAAGTACTGGCTTCTTGGAAGTGAAAGCAGAATGATCGATGAAATCCAGGAGAGGCCAGAGCTTTGTGGTCCAACTTCGAAGAACTTGGCTGGAAAAGTGAAGAGCATAGGCTGAAACATATCGATTTAGGATAACCTCATCACCAGGGGGCTCAGAGCTATGGACAGAGCCTCAGTTACTTGGGCTTTCAATCTCTGCATATGGGAGTTCAAATGTTCACTGTTTGCAATGGCTAGTTCAGTTGACAAAACAGTGGCTTGTAATACTGGCCAAGTTGGAAAAGGAACTCTGGAAACAAGTCCAATCCAGCAAGGAATGATCCATCATGAGTAGAGGGCATTGCTTTAGGAGGTTAATGATGATGGTAGGAGAATCTGCGAATGGAGCTGAATCCACGAGAGTTTTAAAATCTAAATTGGCAATTGATGACAGAGAAAGAATTGGTCGCAAGCCTTTTGAGACAATTGCTAACCTGGTTTCATCAGGATTGGATACATTTTTCAGTAATTCCATGGAAGAACTGGCCATGGGTACTTGATTGGGAGTATGAGTCCTGAAAGGATTATAGAAGAGGTTCAGGCGTGAAGATCAACTCATCAGCTGAAATAGTTGAAGGTCTTTATCAGACATGCTATCAAGCAGTTGTTGGTACTAAGGCTCTGAATTTGACATTTGAGCTGGACGAGAGGGACTTCAGACTTATATGATAGTCGCATTATGCACTCTGAAATCAATTAAGCTCTAATTTTGGATGAATTAATCTCATACTTAATGGGATAAGCTCTCCAGAGATTAATTAAGAATGATATGAACTAAGAGGTTATTAAAAAGAAAATGACAAGGGTGAATATAAATGAGCATTCTTAATTGTGCCACAAAATGAACTTGGAGGCAAGAATCTCCCGTTGAGGATGAGGAAAATCAGGAAATCAAGGACACCAGACCAAGAATCATGAATATGAAAATGGGTCATATGCCCTTATGGAGGGGGAAACCAGATCTTGGGAACAGTATTGTCACAAGTAAATCGATCAGCCCAGCATGACAGAAGGTCATGGGGACTGTGATCTGAGTAGTTGGTAGTGAGGAGAAAGAGGAAGAGAGCAGCATACCAAAGGTCGTCCTGAGCAGCGTTGAGTATAGATTGACCATACTTTGCTTGAAACCAAGAAGAATTTGACCTGGTGTCTGAAGAAATATTCTCCTATCCTGATCCTATTCTTGCTAGAAATCTAGGAAAGTTGAAGGATGTATAGAGCTTTTTGCCCACATTTCCAATCGTTTAAATTACCATGAATCACTAGGGGATAATTCCCTATAGTGAGTGAATAAAAGATTTGTTGACCCCAGTTTTGGTTAAAAATGCTCAGGAGATATTAGGTAATTCACTTAGTTCAGATCTGTTGGGGATTGATCTGGGTGGATGATTAAGATCTTGTTGGGCAGAGTTGCTGACAAAATGAGGGCATCTGATAGTTTATCAATGATTAACTATCAGATGTACCAATTGGGATCGGTCAGAATTCATCAATGACTGATTGAAAATTTAAGGAGCAAGGTGCAAGGCGAGTGATGCCACCTGCAACTAGGAAATTGATCAGTTGGTTTGCAACCTGCCTTAATGTATCAAGTCCCATTACTTAAGTAGGCCGCTCACCAAATATGGTTAATTTTGCTGGGATCAAGTAGAAAACGTTAGAGACACGTTTTCTGACTCTTTCCATTTTAGGTCTTGAGGATGTCTGATGATGGAATCTTAACCCAAGATGAGGAAGACCATCATTGATGAGATGACGAAGGGTAATACAGCAACAATGGCTGCCGTTTCATAGCTGAGGCGCCAACTGAGGGTTGGGTGCAAAATTTCCTTTATAAATTCCCCTGAGAATTCACTTAATAAAAAAGCAGTAATTAGCATAAATCATAATTATTTCTATCCATCTTCAGAAAGATATTGCTGTGTGCTTTAATTGAAGACTCTTTTATAGGATAAAGAGCAAGGATTGAGGATCCTGAGAAGAGAAGCTGAGCTGAGATGGGAATTGCTGCCAACTTTGTGTCACTAGAGGAAAGGCCGTAAACTAAGGATCTGAGCATGGATCAAGGTAGGCGGATAAGGGTAATAATCCCTAGTGAGGACATTTAGAGTATTTTAAGGAGGAATACTGGTCAAGTGTTGACCAAACACTAGTGATCTAATCAACTACAGATAATAGTCTTCATACTACTATCAATCATATCCTATCATATAATCAGATAACGCAAGGATTGCACAAACCAAACCTGTGCAGTTATCATTTTAGGGGTTAATATTTTTCAGATTCCAGGAAAAGTTATGCTTGCTGGTGCTATGTGCCACTGGATACCACAATGAAATATTTAAAATAAATAATAAACTCTTGAGAAAACTAAGTTTTTACTCTTTGTTAAAGTTTTTTTATGTTTTTTATTGTTTATGCAGGGCAAACCAGAAAAGGCCCTTTTTTTGATACTAGTATATCCTATTTAAACTAGTTCCAATCCTTGGGGCCATGGGAATTCAGGGCTAAGTATTATAAAGCTGAGTCATCTAAATTAAGAAATATAGGATTTCAGCCTATCAGATTGAGGATATATATTTTGTGGCAAAACTGACCCATGTGGTAAGGATTTGATATATTGTATCCAATCACCAGCGGGTAAAATCTTCTCACCTCAGGAGGGTTCAGATCTGAGTGGTAATGATTTTTTAATTTGCACCCAATCATCGATGGGTAAAATCTTCTCACCTCGGGGAAGAACAGACCAGTGCAATTTTGAACACCTCAAATTTGGCAAGAAGTTGGAGCAATCCTATTTTTCAGTTCTTACCTTATTATGCCAATTTTGGGTATAAATCATATTTTTTCTGATAGATAGGGTTCCACTGAGAATCCGCCAAGGTCTTTTTTCTGTTAGTATTCATATCATTGATAACCACAATACTATTCAAAGATCAGACTCCAACATTCTTTTTCAAAAGTTGATAAGGAAAATGTCTGACATTGCCCCCTCAAGAATGTTGGGAGGAGTGAAGGATTGTAGGAAACAGCCATGTACCCAGTTTATGGTAACTCCTGTGGCTAATAATTTGATGGAGTATTCATTGCCTCTTTTGTAGCTGATGGAGAAAGGTCCCTCCAAAATTGAACCAAGCTTACCGCTTCTTGGGGTGATGTGGTTATGGTAGTATAACACCTTATCAGCCACTTGAAATGTAGGAAGAGGGTTGCGGAGCTCATTGACAGCCTGCCCTTCTTTAGTCACTGTTTTTGCTAAGTTGGTCATAGCTTCAGCTTGGAGTTAATAATTTGATTAGCTAGCCTTCGCATGGATTTCTCAGGCTCCTCTCCTTTAGAGAAAACATCCTTAGCCAGAAGAGCAGGTATTTTTGGTTCCCTGCCATACAAAACTCAGAAAGGGGACATTTTCAGAATCTGGTAATAACTAATCTGATAGGCCATAAGGGCACTGGGTAAGAATTGATCCCAGTGAAGTGGATCAGAAGAGGCCATTTTGCAGAGGATGGAAACTAAGATTCCATTGGCTCTTTCCACTTCCTCATTGGTAGATGGATTTTACGGAGCTGAAAAGAGTTGTTGGGCTCCCATGGAGGTAGCCAGGAGTTTGACTACTCTGGAGGTAAAATTCTTGCCATTATCACAGAGTAGTACCTGGGGCCAGCCATGCCAAGCGAAAATGTGTTGATGTATAAAAGTGGCAGTTGCCTTGGCTGTTTGGGCAGGAAAGCGCCACAGCTTCAACCCACTCAGCAAAGTGGTCGATGGCTACTAGGATAAAACGGTTTCCGCTGGTAGACTGTGGAAGGGGACCTACGACATCCAAACTAATGGTGTGAAAAGGTTGTTGCGGGGTAGTTTGTTGATACTGGTATCTAGTCTTGAAACTGGATTGTTTCTTGCACGTAAGACAGGCTTCCAAGATTTCAACTATAGCTTCCATCATTCCATCCCAATAGTATCGATTATTAAGCCACTCATAAGTTTTCTTAGCCCCTCCATGGCCTAAAATGGAGTGAGCTTCGAGGATGGCAGGTACGCGTTCTGAGGGCTGGAAGTAAGGCAGCCACTTCGCCCCCACCTGCTTATACAACTTCCCATTTTCCACTTTGGTGTTACACGAGTGGTGGGCTAACATCTTCTGAACCGGATTATCTTCATCCTCCCATTCATTGGGAGTCATTAATAGATCATGCAACCTTTCTGCCTCGCTATTATCCAAGTGGAGGATTGGCAGACGAGACAACCCATCCACATTCATATGACGAGTTCTGGCACAATGTTCAATTTTCATATCATAAGGCTGGATCTTTAGATCCCAGCGAGCTAACCACCCAGTAGGGTCCTTCATATTTTGTAGCCACTTCAATGAAGCGTGGTCAGTAACTACAGTAAAGGTGGTCCCATAGAGGAAAGGGCAATAGTGCTTTAAAGCCAACAAAACAGCCAGGCACTCCTTTTCTGTTACGCTGTAGTTGCGTTCAGGCTTTGAAAGCATCTTACTGAAATAAGATACTGGATGATCAATACTGTTTTCATCTAGTTGACCTAAGATGGCCCCAACGGCGTAGTCTGAGGCGTCCATAAACACGATAAAGGGTTTTTTTGTAATTTGGGTGCCATAAGATAGGGCGTCGTTGTAGTAGCTGCTTCAGGGTCTCAAAAGTGGCTTTTTGTTCAGCGCCCCATTGGAAGGGGATATTTTCTTCAGTAAGCGAACAAGAGGCTCACTGAGTTGTGAGAACTTAGGGATGAACTAGTGGTAATACCCCATCATCCCTAGAAATACCTGTATATCCCACAGTTTCTTAGGGAGGCATATCTGCAATGACTTCTACCTTGTTCTGTAGTGGTTGGATTCCTTTTTGCGAAATGGTGTGGCCAAGGAAATCCAATTTTCGCTGAAAGAAAGTGCACTTTGATGGTTTCAACTTGATATTTAACTTACGTAGCCTTCCAAACACCTCCTTCAAGTGATCCAGGTGGTCGTTGAAGGTTTTTGAGAACACAGTATTATCATTAAGGTAAATGATAACGCTGGTTAGCTTTAAGTCTTGCAAGATGTGATCCATCGCATGCTGAAAAGAAGCAGGTGCGTTGCACAACCCTTGAGGTAATTGAGTTTTTGGTAAAGCCCTTAGCTGAAAATGAGAGCGCATTTCTCCTGGTCCTGTGGAGAAAGGTCCATTTGTCAATAGCCACTGGCCAAGTCCATGGCTGAGAAGAAGTTTGAGCTGGATAGTTGGGCCAAGGCATCATCGATGCGAGGGATAGGATAGCTGTCCTTCTTAGTGAGGTTGTTCAGCTTACGGTAGTCCATGACTACCCAGTGACCTCCATCTTTCTTCAATATTAATAACAGTGGGGAAGACCAAGGGCATTGAGAGGGAACTAGCAACCCCGCATCCAGTAACTGCGTGAGTTCCGTCCTCATATGCTGTTCCTCCACCTTTGACTTGCGATATGGTTTTGACCAAATGGGATGGGCATCACCCACATCAATTGAGTGGCACCAGCCCTTCATATGGCCATAGTTGTGAGCTGACTTGGAGAATATGTCGCTATAATCATCAAGGAAATTATGAACTTTCTCTAGCTCAGTTGGGGTTAACTCATTCGAGATATGGACGTTTGGTAAGGTACACACCAGGTTATCCATCGGCAGGCCCAAATCTGCCATTGAGCCAATGGAGTGGATCTGTTCAACATCCTCCACAGAGATTAAAAACCCTCGGCCAACCTCTTGGTATTTCCGTATGATCATGTCCTTAGCGGTGAGATTTCCCAACAGTAGAGTAATTGGTCGCTGATAGGCGGGGTCTAGTAGCCCAGGTAATACACGAGGCTCTGAAGGACTAAGGCCCTCAACACTTATGAGGTGCAACAAACAGTGGCGTGGGATTTGGAGCGTGACTTTTGTGTCAACCACTCGTTGTTTACCTGGCTTAATCACCACCTCATCTGCTGCATAAAATGGAATACCATCGCAAGCCTCCACTGAATTGGGCAATTTCTTAGTGTTGCGCCCAGAGGTGACATAATGTAAAGGCAAAGCGGAAGAGGGGTATTCAACCAGGCAGGTGTAGTCATTCTTGATGAGTTCTTTGTTGGATAAGACTAACGAAACTTCGTAGTTCATTAAAGATAGAAAACCTTGCTTCATGTTGATGATGCCTTCATACTTGATTATAAACTGAGTACCTATGAGCATATCATAGGAGTTATTATCTAAAGCCACAGCAGGGGCCAATAGGATAAGCTTCCAACGCGAATGGGAAGAGAGGTGTAAGTGCCAAGGGCGCGGGTATTGTTTGGGCCCGCAGTTCCAAACTCCTTGGCATAATCCAGGTCAAGCATCAGTTTAATCTTTTTCATCAGCTGAGATGAGATTACATTCACTGGGGATCCTGTATCCAGGATAGCCATCACCTGGACTTTGTGAACAACTGCTTCAACATTGGTAAGTGTGCTTCCAAAGTTGGCTGACAGTGCTAAGACCTCCTTGAGATGAAAAGTGGAGGTTAATTTGCGTGCAGTCTCAGGGTGAGTCTCAGAATAGACTGCATGGTATGCCTAACTTTAAAGGGCAATTTAAACTTGATAGGAGCTGATCAGCGTCGCTGGTTGTGTCAATAGTTTCCATACAACCTATAACTTGGCGGAGGTAAGTTTCCTCAGGTATGGTGGTTTCATCTACTCCTTCTGAATTTAGGTAATCAGGGACCTCCACTTCCGCGGGAGCCCCAACAAGTAGTACCCAACGTCATCGTAACCCCCTCAGAGTTGGCCTCAGGGGTATTCTCAACCATGGGAAAGGTTGCAATTGAAGTGGGGGAGACAGCCACGAGAGGTGAGGTAATTAGTTTTGCTTTAACTGGCATTTTCACAACCCCAGTAGTTATGGAGGATATACCCTTAGGGCGCACACCTTTTGGCTGAGATGAAGGGGAAACCACAGTAGGGATCTCCACTTTTTATGAATGAGGGATGTCCGTTTTAAGTCACACCAAAGCAGCAGGTTTTGCAGGGAGAATAGGCACAGGTGGCCTCACTTCCAACGGTTCAATAGGCTGCAGCTCACCTAAAGGAATAGAGGCGACGTCTAACAAAGCCTCTTTTATATCACGGAAAGTTGTAAAGTGACATTTCACTGATATGATATGCCTGGTGAGAGAAGGTTGTGAAGCTAACCCTGTTAATATGGTGGCAATAGCATCATCCATGGTAAGCAGATTAGACGTAGCCAGCCTTTGAGCAGTGAGATAGAACCGCTCAGCAAAACTAAAGAGGGTTTCACCCTCATACATGGTAAGGTGCATGAAAGCCTGTTTTTCCCTGTATAAGCTCTGCTTGGATCTTTTTTTTTTAGTACTAGATGGTCCCAACCCAAGGGGGCTCTGCTTGGATCTTAATTCAGCCAAGAGGGCCTGCTTAACATCTGGCCAGGTGTGCTGAGGATCCAGGTGAGGAACGATAAACTCTTGAGCTTTGCGGCATAAACAAGGAATAATATACTGAACTTTTTGTTTATCAGTGGCGCCATCCATCGCAGCTTCATAAACATACAAAAAAAGCAATGCTCCCTTCACCTGGGGTGTATCTGTCTTTTATAGGTAATTTGAATGGCCGTTGCTCTAGCTTTTTGAGACGGAAGAAAGAGCTGGCTAGTTGCTTCTCAAGAGCAACTAATCGTGATTCAGTTAAAGAAGATCCAGAAGAGATGCTCACGTTTACAGCCTCCATGTTAATAACCACGGTTTAGTGTTTAGGCGTGCCCCTGTAGCAAGCAACAAATTGTCAGATTCCAGCAAAAGTTATGCTCGCTGGTGCTATGCGCCACTGGATACTACAATGGATTATTTAAAATAAATAATAAACTCTTGAGAAAACCAAGTTTTTACTCTTTGTTAAAGTTTTATGTTTTTTATTGTTTATGTGGGGCAAACCAGAAAAGGCCCTTTTTTCAATACTAGTATATCCTATTTAAACTAGTTCCAATCCTTAGGGCCATGGGAATTTGGGGCTAAAGTATTGTAAAGCTGAGTCATCTAAATTAGGAAATATAGGCTTTCAGCCTATCAGATCAAGGACAAATATTTTGTGGCAAAACTGACCCGTGTAGTAAGGATTTGATAAATTGTATCCAATCACCAGTGGGTAAAATCTTCTCACCTCAGGAGGGATCAGATCTTAGTGGTAATGATTTGTTAATTTGCACCCAATCATTGATGGGTAAAATCTTCTCACCTCGGGGAAGAACAGACCAGTGCAATTTTGAACACCTCAAATTTGGCAAGAAGTTGGAGCAATCCTATTTTTCAGTTCTTACCTTATTATGCCAATTTTGGGTATAAATCATACTTTCCTGATAGATAGTGTTCCACTGAGAATCCGCCAAGGTCTTTTTGCCATTGATATTCATATCATTGATAGCCACAATATTATTCACAGATTGGACTCCAACATTTTTTTCAAAGTCAATAAGGAGAATGTCCAACAATATTTGTGAATGAGCAGTGAAGCCCCTAATTTTGATAAGTTAATCCAAGCGGTTGGCAAGTTGGCTGGCTTGGCAACCTACCAGGTGCAGTTGGTGAAAGGCTTTGTCGAGCTGACCCATCATATTATTATTTTCTCAAAAAAACATTTTTTGAGCTTGGAGTAGTGTATCCAAGGCAAGTTTTAGTTCTTAATATTGAGATAACTCAATAAAATGGAGTAGTACTCCATCAAGGGGAACTGGTTGTGCTTTAGGAATCCATCTGAGTCTTGCTTGCTGGTGCTTCATGCTGCTGGATTCCTCAATGGTTTATTTAAATTAAAAATAATACTAATCAAAGGCTAGGTTTAATAAGATTTTTATTAGGATCGTGGGAATAGAAAGAAAGCCAAACCCTCTTGATACTCAACCAATCAGTATTTAAACTGTATTGAGGGTCAAAGGGATTTAATAATAAGTTCAGAATAGCTTGTTGCAGTCCAAATAAAGAAAATATGTGCATTCAACTTATCAAAGCTTGGAATACTCGCTTCACTTTAACTAAATGATGGATGGGGAGTTCACTTTTGGCAATATGTACCCATAAGGTAATGATTTAATGAACTTCAGCCAATCCCCATCAGAGAAAGATAAATTTTACTTTGGGGGACCCCTAAAATGCCTATAAAAGGGTGTGGTCCCCACTTTGGTGCTTGAATGGACCTGGTTTTGGCTGGGGGAGTACCTTCTGAGGAACACCCCAGGGTCTGCCATGTAGTCAGAGTAATCTGACTGCTCAATCTTGTTTTTGTTGCCCATGGAGTATTCAAAATCGTGTTACCTTGATTTTCAGGGCTCCACCTAGAATCAACCAGGGTCTTTTGGCTGATTAAAATCATTATTATTATTAATTCCCTCTTACAATCATTGCAGACTTGTAAATGGCCGACATTTCTCCTTTTTGGATGATTTTGATCCAAAATATCCTTATTTTGCAGCTGAGAGGGCAAATTTCTGACATCACCCCCTCAAGAATGTTGGGGTGAGAATAAAGGCCATAGGAAGTGGCCGCGTACCCAATTGATAGTGATCCCTGTATTCAAGAATTTTACTTTTACCCAATGCCTCTTTTATAGATGATGTAAAAGGACCCTCTCAAATTGATACAAGCTTAGCACTTCTTGAGTGATTCAATCATGGTAGTATAATACCATGTCAGCAACTTGGAACGTAGGTAGGGGGTTCTGAGCTCATTGTCAGCCTGTCCTTCTTTAGTCATCATTTTTGCAAATTGACCACAGCCTTAGATTGGAGTTGGATGATGCGTTAAACCAATTTTCTCATAATTTTCTCAGGTTCCTCAATTCTAGAGGAGAATATATTTTTAACTATGAGAGCAAGTATTTCTGGTTCTCGCCCATACAAGACATGGAATGGGGATACCTTCAAAATCCAGTGATAACTAATCTGGTAGGCCATAAGGGCACTGGGTAAGTATTGATCCCAGTGAAGTGGATCAGAAGAGGCCATATTCATAGGATGGATACCAAGGTTCCATTTGCTCTCTCCACAGTTCCGTTGGTAGATGGATTGTATGGAGCTGAGAAAAGTTGTTGTGCTCCCATGGATGTGGCCAGGATTTTGCTACTTTGGAGGTAAATTTCTTACCATTTGTTGAATCTTGGCGATTCAGTAAGTACCCGCTAAAGGGTTCTTTATACAGGGTTTTCCCCATTGAACAATTGGAACAGTCAATATGATGATTACCGGTTCCTTGATACGCCTTTAACTACATAATTTTTATAATAAACATGGGAGCAATTTCCCAATCACTTCTTTATTAAAATATTAACTTCAGCGGATCCTTCCTTTGTCCGCCTCTTCCTCTTTCTTCACTTAATCCAAGACAAGACCTCCAGTCCCCTCATTTCACTGATATCCTAGTGTCCTCTGCCAGTACTGAATCTTCCACTTAGTTTATTCATGTCACCATCTTTTCATTGGTTTCAGCGTATTATTCTTTTATTATCTAACGCCTTGATTTGAGACGATCTAAAACCCTTTCATTGAATGTCAACATCGCCTTATTTTAGAGGCGAACCAATATATAATAGTTATATCTGATATAACTTGTTAATCACAATATCGCCTCATTCCGAAGCACTTAAATTACCAATACCAGTTTGATTCCAGCGGATTCCATTCATTTCACCATATTGACTTAGGGCTTATCATCCAGTCATATTGGAATCACAACATTACCCCCTCCTTGACTGGATGATGAGGCTCTTATTGATTATATGCTTGGAGGAATTTTGCATTCACTCAGTTAATGATCCAACCGCTAATGGGGTCCTTAATAATATATGTGTCAACCCCAGTTTTCTCAATGACTTCAAACAGACCAATCCATATACTAGCTAGTTTGTACTTCTGGCCAAACCCATACTGATTGTGGAATAACACCATATCCCCATCTTTGAACTGCATTAGACTATGCCATGCTTGGTCTGCAGCCTGGGTTTTGATTTTCTTGGCGAGGCTGAATGAGTATGGTTCAGTTTGTAACTTAATCAGCGTGTTTGTAAGGGTGGTTAAATATCACTGCAGATCCACTCTGCCAGTGTCCTCAATACAGGCATATAGCAGTGCAGGCAGAGCAGGGTGCTGCCCATAAAGCAATTGAAAGGGGCTTTTTCCCGTGGCTAAATGATAGCTTATATTGTAGGCTAATACAGTGGTAGAAAAAAGCGTACTCCAGTTGGAGGGTCTATCCATAACCAGTTTCTGGAGTATATTCACCAGAGTCCCATTAACTCGCTCAACCATTCCATTAGACTCAGGGTGATACGGGGCTGTTAGGACCCCACGATGGCCATTAATTTGTTGAGCTTGGGTAAGATGTGTAAGGTAAAGTTGGTTCCATTATCAGTAAAGATAAACTGTGGGCAGCCATGACGCTGATACATTCCATTACAAACTTAGCCACAGTAACTGCCCCCAGATCCCGTATGGCTCACGCCTCCACCCACTTCGTCAAGTGGTCAATTGCCACCAGGATTTACTTAGACTAATTTGCTTCAGTTGGCAGGGGGCCCACAACATCAATAGAGACAGTGTGCCAAGCAAAGCGAGGTTTTACCAACTGGTATGAAGTCTTCTGATGGAACGGCTTCTCCACCTGGCACTGGTGGCAGCAAGACAGGGTCTTGAGCTGTCATATTGCATGCTTTCCCAATAATGCCTTGGTCTTAACAATTCAAGAGTTTTCTGAACTCCGCCATGGCCAACTGCTCGATGTGCACTCATAATAATATTTGAGAGATTAGAAGGCCTAGGTATATTCATGGTAACGTCCCCTACACGCTTATACAATTCTCCATTTCTTAGGAATGTATTGGTCCTGAGTTCATCTAGTAACTTGATAACTTGAGGTGGCTCATCTTCATATCTCCGCTGAGCATTTTATTGAACATTATATCGCTTAGATCTGCCGTAACTGTAATTGTCAGCAATCTCAATAAGCAATCAGCATTTTGGTGTTTGGCTCCCAGTCAATGTAAAATCTCAAAGTCATAAGCCTGCAGTTTAAGAGCTCATCATGCTAGCCGCCCTTCAGGCTCTTTTAAATTCTGCAACCAACACAACGATGCATGATCCATCATGACTTTAAACTTCACTCCATGCAGGTAAACTCAAAACTGTTTGTATGCATAGATCACCGCTAAGCATTCTCACTTGTTTACAGTGTAATTGCATTCATGGCAATTCAGGCTGCGACTACAGTATGCCATGGGGTGCTCTTCTCCGTCATCATCCTTCTGAGACAGGACTTCCCCAACAGCAGAAAGGAACGCATCTGTTTGCACTATATATTCCTTATCAAAATTAGGATAGCGCAACACCGGCGCACTGACTAACGCTGTTCAAAGTGTATCAAAGGTGCATTGACGTCACTTCATCCATTTGAACATTGCATCCTTCTTCAATAACTCGAACAGCGGACCTCTGATGCAACTGAAATTGGGTATGAATCGGCGGTACTAAATAACCATTCCCAGAAACACCTGAATGTCCCACTTATTAGCAGGTTAGTCATCCTCTGAATGGCTTCTACCTTGGCTGGTTGAGGTCTTAGCCCAGTCGCATCCACCACAAACCTATTATACTCAAGCTGATCCTTGAAGAAGTGGCATTTATGAGGCTTGATCTTGATATTGGCCTCAGCCAGTCAGCGAAATACCTCTTCCAAGTGGGTGAGATGCTCAGTAAATTTTTGAGAGAAAATGTTAATATCATCAAGGTATACAAGAACGCATGACAGCTTCAAATCACTCAGTATGGTATCCATCGCTTGTTGAAATGTAGCTGGGGCGTTACATAGTCCCTGTGGCATGCGTGTTGGTTGGAAAAGCCCTTTTGAGGTGATTATTGCACATATTTCTTGCTCCTCCCTAGGCAACTCAATTTTCCAATACCCAGATATCAAATCCATCGCCAAGGAGTAGCGGGCTCCGCCAAGCTGATTTAATGCATCATCAATCCATGGCAGAGGGTATGAATCTTTTTGGTGATGCTATTGAGCTTCTGGTAGTCAATTACTACATGGTTAGTGCCATCCTTCTTTTTTACAATTAGGACAGGCGAAGCCCATGGGCTCTTGGATGGTTCAAGCATTCCCTGCTCCAACAGTTTTTCAATTTCCTTGGTGACAACTTCTTCAGCTGCCCGTGATTAATGGATTGGTCAAGACCTGATGGGAGGATGGTCCCCAGTATCAAGTCAATGAAAAACCCAAGCGCACCCCAGATCATGATTGTCAACCGCAAAGATCTCTTTATACTTTTGAAACAGTGCTTCAGCCCACTCTTTCTAATCTTCTGATAACCCCAATAAATTTTCCCTTGGTACAACCACCATTTCACCAAGAGGCGGTTTGATGGGCAGACCAAATTCATCAAAGAACCGAACTTGTGAACCTGCTTAATCTCTTTTACTGAATTCAGATGTAAATATGCTATAATCTGATGCCAGCGGATTCGAATTTGGCTGTTCTGAAGATTTGCTATCAGTACTTTTATTTATCATGGCCTTGTATGATGCTGGGCGCCACATGGGGCTTAAGCTGTGATTGATGATAAGGCTTAATGATCTCCCCATAGAGCCCCGCTAGCACTTCCACCTCTAGCTCAGTGTCAATTATTACTTGATGTCCAGAAGGAATGGATATAACTCCAGCTGCTCTAAGCGGTAGCCCTTGGTATTCATATATCTGATGTGGAAGGGCCCGCGTTCTCTTTTTAAACAATGATAGCGCACTGGGATCACCCCATCGCTGTAGGCAAGGTTGACTTGTCCCATGTGCATTGAACTCTTCTCTGCTTTATGAGAGGAGAAATATATAGGGATTCGCTGCCCCACAATGTCTAGGGTCTCTTTTATCATGTCCACTATAGCCCCATAGTGTCATATAAATGCAGTTTCGATCAGTAAGTCATAGTTACTGATTGGCAATACCACCACTGGAGCTACCACAACAATAGATCCGAACTGCAAGGAAAGAGTGCTATATGCTCACTCAGAAGTGGTGGTTTCAGTTCCCGCGGTCCCATACACCACTAGGTGGTCTATGTCAGGTTTTAAGGACAACTTCGCCACCAATTTAGTGGAGAAAATGTTAACAGGTGCTCCTGTAATCGATGATAGCCCGTACCCAAGTTTTGACTACCACAATGTCACAGTAAGTGCATTCTGAGTAGGATGCATCCCAACTATTCACCTTGTGTACACTCAAAGATTCAGGTTTTTCCAGGAAACTCAAAATACCTGCACCAATTTTAGGGTATCTGTTTATGATAGTGTCCACTGGGAGGGTGACATTTATTCCTCTTAATGACAGGCCATCTGCAACCAGTTATAGCTGGTCTAGTAGATTAAGGTCGACCATTTGACAAGCATAAAGCTTTTGTTAATCCAGAGGGTTTCTGTCCGCCGTTTCTTCAGTGTGTGCTTGGGTCAGAACGTTTACTTTCCCAACTGGTGGGTGGTAGAGGAAAGTATCATCATACTGCGAAGCTTCAGCTATTTATAACACAGTGGACTCAGGTGGGACATGTAAGTTCGAGGTATTGGCAGTAGAAGTCCCTTCTCTACTCCGCTCAGACTTTTCTTTAATAGCCCTGCTCTTGTTGCAAGGGAGGGATCCGTTGATTAGGACACCATCGTCCCATATGCCCTTTATGTCCACAATTAAAACAACTTACTCCATAAGACCTACGGCCATGTTTAGGATAAGTTGGTACATATGGCAGATGATCTTGAAAAGGTTTGACGTGACCAGACCCCCCACAGTATAATGACCACCCCCTTGCAGCGTTGTTAGGCCCAGATTGGTAGTGGGTTTGATGTTGATCAGCAATCAATGAACATCCATTGTACTGAGAAGAGTATCCTGATTTTATTCTCCTACCCAGTTATCTCTTCTCACATACTTAGGGCGAACAACTGTGACAGCGCAGATCTGCTTGGTATTGGGTGGAAAAGAAATTAGCAGATTATTGACGTACAAGCTGAACAAGTTTAAGGAGAGGTACGTCTGGCTCTAACAATGGAGCTATGACATTGTAAAGCTCAGGGTATGGCTTCACCGCTGAGGCCATAGCTATACACACATCAACTTTGGATAGAATGCCTGATCCTATCAGCACATGCGCTTCTGTAGTAAATTGGTTAGCAAATGCAGTTAGGGTCTCGTTCCACTAAAACCCAATGGTCAAGAACTTGGCTTTTCGCTGCAAAATTTTTGCAGTTCCGCTGAACAGTCGCAGCACAGTCTTTTTAACTTCATGGTATGAAATGGAACTAACTGAGAGGTAACAGACGACTTGATCCGCACCTCCAACGTCCAAAGAGGAGAGTAACAGCTTTTCCCTTTGTTGATCTTAAGTTCCCTCCGTTACAAACTCAAATTGGTGAAGGAACCCATGAATATTTCCTTCATGATTGAACGGCGGCAACTTGTCACTGTAAACTCTTTGAAGCAACTCATCCTGTTTTTGAGCACAGTATCTAATGCAAGTTTCAACTCCTTGTAGGGCCCAGGGCCATTGTTTAGTGCAGCTTTCGTTTTGGAAACAAATCAGAATGCGACATAGCCACAAGTTGAATTTTCATATTTTTGTTATTGGTCAATGAGCCCCCTGTAGTGAGCACCACTGTTGAATCTCAACGATTTGGTAAGTACCCACTAAAGGGCTCTTTATACAGGGTCTTTCCCATTAAACAATTGGAATGGTTGATATGATGATCACCGGTTCCTTGATACACCTTTAACCACTTAATTTTTATAATAAACATGGGAGCAATTTCCCAAGCACTTCTTTATTAAAAGAATATATCTTCATCGGATCCTTCCTTTGTCCGCCTCTTCCTCTTTCTTCTTTCTTCACTTAATCCAAGACAAGACCTCCAGTCCCCTCATTTCACTGATATCCTAGTGGCCTCTGCCAGTACCGACTCTTCCACTTAGTTTATTCATGTCACCATCTTTTCATTAGTTTCAGCGTAATATTCTTTTGTTATCTATCATTTTAATTTGAGGCGATCTAAAACCCTTTTGTCAAATGTCAACATCACCTTATTTTAGAGGCAAACCAATATAAAATAGTTATATCCAATATAACTTGTTAATCCCAATATCTCCTCATTCTGAAGCACTTAAATTACCATTACCAGTTTAATTCTGGCGGATTCCATTCATTTCGCCATATTGACTTAGGGCTTATCATCCAGTCATATTGGAATCGTGACACCATTGTTGCAGAGTATTACTTGAGTACAGTCATGTTGAGAGAAAATGTTCTGATATAAAAAGGTGGCTGTGGCCCTGGCCATTTAAGCAGGAAGAGCCACGGCTTCCACCCACTTGGTGAAATGATCAAAAGCTACTAGTTTAAATTTGTTTCCACTAGTAGTCTGAGGAAGGGGACCTACTACATCCAAACAGATGGTGTGGAACGGTTGTTGAAGGGTAGTAGGTTGATATTGGTATCTAGTCTTGAAACCAGATTGCTTCTTACAAGTAAGGCGAGCTTCCAAGACGTCAACAATAGATTCCATCATTCCATCCCAATAAATTCGAACCTTAATCTACTCATAAGTTTTCTTTGTCCCTGCATGACCTAGGGTGAGTGAGCTTTGAGGATAGCAGTTACGTGTTCTGAGGGCTGAAGGTAAGGCAGCCATTTTGCCCACCTGCTTATACAACTTCCCGTTCTCCACTTTTGTGTTATGGGAGTGTCAGGTAACATTTTTTATACAGGCTGTCTCATCTTCCCAGTTATTGGGGGTCACCAAATGATCATGTAACCTCTCCGCCTCACTATTATCTAAGTGAAGGACTGGTAGCTGAGTCAACCAATCAACATTTATTTGACAGGTTCCAGCACGGTGTTCAATATTCATGCCATAAGCCTTGAGCTTTAGGGCCCAGCGAGCTAACCGGCCTGTAGGGTCTTTCATATTCTGTAACCATTTTAGAGATGCGTGGTCAGTAACCACAATGAAGGTAGTTCCATATAGGAAAGAGCTGTAGTGCTTTACAGCTAACAGAGAAGCAAGGCACTCCTTCTATGTTACAATGTAGTTGCATTCCGCCTTTGGCAGCATCTTACTAAAATAGGATACAGGATGATCTACACCGTTTTCATCCAATAGGGCTAATATGGCCCCAACAGCATAGTCCGAGGCATAAGTGAATAAGTTGAAGGGTTTATTATAATCTGGGTGCCGTGTGATAGGGCGTTGTTGCAGCAGTTGCTTTAACAACTCAAAAGCGTCCTTCTGTTAAACACACTGAAAAGAAGTATTCTTGGTTAACAGACGGACAAGGGGCTTTCTGAGTTGGGCAAAATTTGGGATGAATTGATGGTGATACACCATCATCCTTAGAGAAACCTGAATCTCCCATAGATTTTTAGGGGGAGGCATTTCTGAGATTGCTTCGACCTTGTCCTGTATAGGTTGAATTCCTTATTGAGAAATGGAGTGGCCAAGAAAATCCAATTTATTTTGGAAGAAGATACCTTTTGAGGGATTTAATTTAATATTTGACTTATATAACCGTTGAAACATCTCCTTAAGGTGGTTGAGATGTTCTTTGAAGGTCTTTGAGAACACTGTAATGTCATTAGGATAGAAGATGACACAAGTTAACTTCAGGTCCTGCAAAAATTTACCATAACACGCTGGAAAGAGGCAGGTGCGTTGCACAACCCTTGAGGTAATCATGTGGGTTGTAGAAAACCTCACTACAAATAAGAGCGCATTTCTCCTGATCCTGAGGAGAAAGGTCCATTTGCCAATAGCCACTGGCCAAGTCCATGGCGGAGAAGAAGTTAGAGCCAGAGAGTTGGTCCAGGGCGTCATCAATGCGGGGGATAGGATAGTTATCCTTCTTCTTGAGGTTATTTAACTTTTGGTAGTACATGACTAACTGATGACCTCCATTTTTCTTTTTAATTAGCAAGAGGGGTGAAGACCAAGGGCCTTTTGAGAAAAAAGTAACCCAGTGTCTAATGACTGCTGGAGCTCAGTCTTCATTTGCTGTTACTCCACCTTGGACTTGCAAAATGCTTTGGACCTAATAGAGCAGACATCTCCTACATCAATAAAGTGGCACCATCCCTTCATGTGGCCATAGTCAGTATCCAATTTGGAGAATATGTCACTATATTCATCTAGCAAGGTATGTACTTTTTCCAACTCCTTGGGTTAACTTATACGAAATATGAACCTTGGTCAAGGTCCACATCAGGATGTCCATGGGTAAGCCCAAATCCGCCATAGAGCTGTTAGAATTGCAGATGACCACATAGTCCAACCCTTTGACCAAATATGAGATTTGACAATTAGGTTATAATTGTAGAGGGTTGACGATAGTGGCCAGCTGATGAGAATATTGTCGGGCAGAATCTCTGATGATATTAGAAGTCGCTGACTATGTATTATTGTTGGGCATCATACCCAATGATATTTGAGGCTGACAACGGATTATAATTTTGTCAGGAATCATCTCCAATGATATTTAAGGCTGCTGACAGATGATAATTTTGTTGGGCATCATCCCTGATGAAACTAAGCAATAATTTGATATTGGGATAATCCCCAATAGTCAAATTATAGGGAATCATTCAGAGCGGATTGGATTGCAGTCATCAGAAACTACCAAAACGTTTGAACGCTGGAGGAAGAGTGGAATTGATATTGGCCAGAACAATTGGTTTTGTGTACCCAATACCAATTGTTTGGTCCGCTATACGCCTGAGGATTACGCTGCCTAAAAAACCCAATGCAACGGTACCCAATGAGATTTGGTGCCTAATACTAAGGGTCAAAACCAGTATAGGGGCACAAATATTCTCATTGGACAGCTTTAAAGTTGTGTGCCAATTCTAACTATAAAAACCCCAATTAATTCCCTAATAAAATTAGATTTAACTTGATATTAGCTTAGTTGTTTAACATTGGTTGTTTAACATTAATCTTAAGAGAAGAGTACAAGGATCAGATATCCTTAGGTTAGCAATATCAAAATTTCCGCTTGGCTCTGCAAAAAGGGAATAGGGAAAGTGTTTCCTATCAGAATATCTTCAAGAAGAAGCACCAGTTTAGCGTTAGACTTTACTCTCAACGTGGCTTTTGGGCAATCAACTATAATAATAGTCTTCATACTATTATTGCCCCAGTCTTTCAATCTCATTCAAATAATCAACGCCAGAATCCATGAATCTGTGCAGTTGAAATCCAGGGCTAAAAGCGAGCTGAAAAGCCCAAGATTTTAACAAGAGCAATGAAATGGATAAGTTTAACATCCTTCATTGATAGTAGGAAGCCTCTGCCTATCTCCTGATGTTTTTGTACAACTATTCCTTTGAGGTGAGGTTCCCCAATAGCAAGGTAATGGGCCTCTGGTAAGCTGGGTCATGAATGCCAGGTGTAAAAATTTATTTTAGTGGTTGATTATTGGTCATCAACCCAGTAACCTTTTTACTTCACAGGTTCAATTTCCTCATGCACTTTGCATTGTATAAAATGTATTATCTGATAATAGAATGGAGACTATTATCTGTAGTTGAGTTTGAACTATTATTAGGCCCAACACTTTGGCCAGTACTTCTGAGTAAATACTCTATAAGTTGTACTCATAGGGATTCATTCCCTATATTCCTGTCCACCTGATCTTTGTCCAGATACCCTGGTGACAGTCTCTTTCAGCCCAGCACACAGTTGGCAGTTATCCCTGATTGTGGTTCCCTTCATCTCTAGATCCCCGCTCGGATCTCTACTCTTCTCTCTGAGAGTCTTCCAATTATTTCCTTCTGCAATAATATCCTTGAGATGGAACATCACAATAGAAGCTGATAGTCTAACTATACACTGAATTGACATAATTATAATATGTTACTAATAATACTGTTTTTTTGTGTTTTGTGTTTGTTATTATAGTGAATCCCAGGGAATTATATAGTAGGGGATTCAGCTGTCTAACCCTCGGTTGACACCTCTTTGATGAAACGGCAACTGTTGCTGTTGAATCACCCTTCCTCATCTCAGCAGCAATGGTCTTCCCCATTATGGCTAGGATTCCATCATTGGACATCCTCGAGACCTCAACTGGATAGAGTTGGAAAACGTGTCCCTAACATTTTCCTCTTGAACCAAGCGAACCAGCCATAATTGGCTAGCGACCTGCTTAGGTAATGGGACTTATTACCCATTATGGCAGGTCACTTCATCAACTAATTAACTCGCTAGTTGCATGTGGCATCACTCACCTTGCAACTCACTATTCACTCCCAATCAGTTGGTGATGAAACCCAACTGATCCCTATTGGTACACCTGATAGATAATCACTATCAGATGCCCCTATTTCTTCAGACACTCCGCCCAATGAGATCTTAGTTATTCATCCGGATCAATCCCCAATAAATATGACCAGGTGAATATCCCAAAATCCCTTGAACATAGTTCCTCCAAAACTTGGGCCAACTGATTTCAATTCACTTCGCCTTAGGGAATTTTCCCTAGTGACACCAGGTAATCTAGCAGGCTGGGAATATGGGAAAAAATCCCAACACATCCCCCCTCTTGCCTAGATTTCCAGTGAGAAAAGGACTGGGGCATGAGAACACCGCTTTGGAAACCTGGTCAGATACTTCATCGGTTCAAGTGGAGTACACTCGTCAATACTCAACGCTGCTTGGGATGACCTTCAGCATATGGCGTTCTTCCTCTTCCTCATTGCCACCACCTTCTCAGAGCGCAGTCCCCACAACCTTCTGTCATGCCGGGCTGATCAATTTACTCATGACTATATTAGTCCTGGGATCCAGTTTTCCCCCCGTCAGGGTATATAACCCTCTGTCATATTCAGGATTCTCAGTCCGGTGTCCTTGAATTCCTGATTCTCTCCTCATCTTAGATAGGAGACTCTTGCCGTCAATGTTCATTTTGCAGCTTGATTGAGAATACTTATTTCTATTCACCCTCGTTATTTCGCTCATAACCTCTTGGCTGTAAGTCATTCCTAATTCTTCCTTTGGAAAGCTTATCTCATTAATTTTAGAATTAATTTTCCCAAAATTGGAGCCTAATGGATTATAGAGTGCATAATTTCAACTTCTATATAAGTCTGACATCCCCCTCTCATCCAGCTCATATGTCAAATTCATAATCTCACTACCAGCAGCTCCTCAACAGTCTGTCAGATCTGAACCTCCGCCTCTTTCAGCAGATGAGTTGGGATGCTCGATGGAACCTCTTCTATGGTCTTTCCAGGACACATATGCCTAGTCTAGCGCAAGCAGCTAGTCCTTGCATAGAATTACCAGAAACGGTAACTAATCCCTCTGAAGCCAGGCTGGCCATCATTTCAAACAACTCTCGGCTGACTCTTCCCTTGCAGTCAATTCCAGAGTTGGACTTCAAAACCCTCCTGGATTTGGCTCCTTTTGCTGATGCTCCAAACATCATTGTTGATGCTCTGGAGATCATGCCAGTTGCTCTGGATCATTTGTTCTTGGCCGGGTCAGACTTGCTCCCTGAGTTCCTCTTCCAACTCAGTTAATTCTACAACCCGCTGTACTGGTTTTTATGTTCTCAATCGGGAACAGCATACACTTTGAGCTCCCCTACGCTGAACTTTGGGCCCAAGTCACCGAGGCTTTGACATTAGCACTGAATCCCTCTGATTTGGATATCCTTCTGGACTGGGATACTGCCGCTTATGCTCTTTTCTTTACTGGCCAAGTTTTTCAAAGTTGGTCAATGAAGCTTCCAGCCTCGCCTGTCTTCCACCAGTCATTCAGCTTTAGCTTCCATGAAGCCTGTAGTTGCCATTTGCAGGATGCAATCTGCTCTCTGCACAACTACCTCTTCTCCAAAGCTTCCCATTGCTATCTTCCGCTGATGGCGTTAATTGGAGACATAATTCAACAACCCCATTGAGTATCCCTTCTTTGCTGCTGGCCCACATGTCTGGTGTCCTTAATGAAGCCCTTTGGCAGGCGCTTAAGACAAATCTTCTGGCACCAGTGCTGTTTTGGGATTATTCAGGGTTATTCACCAATTACCTCTTTCTCTATTGCTGTTTTCCTCCCCGCTCCAGGGTTTTGCGATTGGCATCTTCTGACATTTCAATTTTCCTTCCCCTAGTCGCGTTTTCTCAGGGCTTGGCATCCGCTCAACAAGCATGGTTTTGTGTAGGTCTCGCCCTCACAAGCGTCTGATTGCATATTGATTTTGACAGGCTGTTTCTTCCTGCCGCGATCCATCTTCTCTCCCAAAAAAGGTGACATAGGTGGAATCATCCCTGTACTGAGGATGATCAATAAAAACAAAAACTATAAAAAATATATCAGCTTTTTTATCTAAGCACTTAAAAATCTTTTTCCCCAATATCTTTTATCGAATTTTTATCTTTATTCTTCTTTTTCCTATGGGACTTGACCTTGTTTCGGTTCAGAGGTCCATCTTTTCACCCAAACTGGGTCCTGGGTACTTAAACCTACCGGTTTTCCATGGTTCAGAGGTCCTTTTTTGGACTTAACCATATAGACTGGTTCAGAGGTCCCTTTTTCAGACTTGACCTAATTATCAGGACATGACCAACTTAATGGTTCATCAGTCCTTTAGGAACTTTTTTTTTCCTCAATCCAATGCTTAGATACTTAGCATGGACTGATTTACAACTCTCTCATCCAAGAGATTCTTGATGGAGTAAGCATCAGTTGCCATCTTTGCGATTACTTTGAATGGACCCAACCACAATGCATCCAATTTGTTTTTTTGTCCAAAACCATGCATATTGCAATAGGCGACTCTTTCCCCTATTCAATATTCTTCTAATGCTGGTCAGTTTTTGTTATCCGTCAATTTCACTCATATCCTTTTCTTCAAGGTGGTATCAAATGCTTGTGATTGCATATTGATCAGGATACTCATCAGTTGGTTCAAGTATTGCCTGGTACTCATCCCCAACTTAGGTTCCACTACCAAATATAATATCAGTGGCAACGCGGCCTTCCTCCCATATAGTAATTTAAATGGCGTCTTTCCCATCGCCATATGATGACTAATGTAGTAAGCAAACGTCACTGAACAAGTACATTCCCCATGCGGAAGTTCTCCCTGCAACTAGCTTCCTCAGCATCGTGGCCAGCGTCCAATTGACCCATTCTACCAGTCCGTTCATCTCCGGCCAATATGGTACTGACATGACTCCTCAGATCCCCATTATCTCATTTAGCCTCAGGATCACATGAGATGTGAAGTTGGTCCCATTATCACTCAGTAGGACTTGCGGACATCCATGCCAGTATACTACTTGATCCAGGATGAATCTCACAGTACTGGTAGCATCAACTCTGGTTAGGGCTTTCATTTTGACCCATCTCATCAGATGGTCAATGGCTACTATGATGTACTTGACTCCTCCTGTGCTCATCGCCAGCAGTCCCATCACATTGATGGACACCGTGTGCCATGCAAATCCCAGGTGGACCAGTCAGTATCCAGTTGTGTTCTTGTGTGGTTTGTGCAACTGGCACTCCATGCAACAAGCCAGATAATCTGCGACATCATAGTTAATCGATTCCCAGTAGTAATACTGGCAAATATGGGCGGTTGTTTTTCTCAGGCCTCCGTGTTCAACAACCTTGAATACTACTTGTACTATTGCTGCTCTTTCTGATGGCTTCAGTAATAATAGCCACTTCCCGTTGATTGTCTTGAATACTTGTCCATCCATAGTCTCAGTTTTTTCCATCGCTCTTCGAAGCACACCTTGGATTTCTCAAGGCTCATCCTTGATTCTTCCTTTGACCATTCTCTGGAATATCTCATCTGCCTGCGGGTATACCAACTGGACCATTGACAATTGCGATAAGCCATCCGCGTTCTGATGAGAAGCCCTTGCTTGGTGGACTATCTCATAATTGCAAGTTTGAAACTTAAGTGCCCATTGGGCCAGTCATCCCTCAAGTTCCCTTAGACTGTGCAGCCAACGCAGTGAAAGGTAGTCCATCACCACCTTAAAGTGCGTTCTGTGAACATACACCCAAAGCTGCTTGCATGCATATATGACCGCAAGGCATTCCTGCTAAGTCACAGTGTAGCTCTTCTCAGCAGCTGAGAGTGTCCAGCTCACATATGCCACTGGATTCTCATCCCCCAAGTTTGTCTACTTGGCTCAGTATGGCGCTGATTGCCATCAATGAAACATTGGTTTAAATGATAAACTCCTGATCAAAATTAGGATAATTCAGAATTGACAAATCTATCAAATACTGGTGTAACTCATTGAAGGAGTCCTGGGCCTCTATTTTCCATATGAATCCTTTTTTTGGATCTTAATAATTGAGATAAAGGCTTGGCTATTTGGGCAAAGTCCCGAATAAATCTTCTGTAGTATCCAACCATCCCAAGGAATACTTGGATGTCTCAGACACTCTTTGGTACATCCATGCACTCTATAGCTGCTATCTTCTGGGTTTGCGGCTGCAATCCACTTGAGTTGATCACAAATCCCAGGTATTCCAACTCTTTCTTGAAAAAGTGGCGCTTCCTTGGCTTGATCTTCAGGTTAGCCACGGAAAGTCTCTTATAAACTTCTTCCAAGTGGTGAAGGTGATCAGTAAACGTCCTAATGAACACATTGATATCGTCCAGATATACTAAGATGCATGACAACTTCAGGTCGCTTAATATCGCGTCCATGGCCCTCTGGAACGTCACGGGTGCATTGCAAAGACCCTGGGGCATCCTCATCAGCTGGTATAACCCCTGCACGGTAGTAATTGCACATTTTTCTTGGTCTTCTTCTGGAAAGTCGATCTGAAAGTATCCCAAGATTAGATCCATCTCAGAGAAATACTTCGCTTCTCCTAATCAATCCAGTGCATCATTGATCCTTGGTAGGGGATACAAATCCTTCTTCATAATTTTATTCAGCCTCCGGTAGTCAATCACTACCCAGTTCAATCCATCCATCTTCTTCATGATCAGTTTTGGACTTTCCCAGGGACTTGACAATGGAACTAGAATCCCATGATTCACTAGTTTGCTGATCTCATCCTCCACTACTGCTTTGGCAGCCTTTGATCTTCAGATGGTCTCATCCTTATTGGTAGATTTTCACTGGTGTTGACCTTGTGGATTACATCTGGTGCGCATCCCAAATCATGGTCATCCTGAGCAAACACTTCTCGATGTTTCTCAAATAATTTGAGTACCTCCTCCTTCTGCCCTTCTGGCAGATCATCAATATGCTCCTGATCAACCAATAGGTTGAAGCTTTTGGCCACCCCAGCTGGTAATCCCATATCATCAAGAGACCCAAAATCTTGGAATTGTCTCAATTCATACTGATTGGCAGATTTCCCTATTATTGGCCTTGCAATTCACTTCATGTGTATCCCAATTCCTGGTTGTGTTTGGGCAAATATTCTCTAATACTTTTCAACAAACACGAGCATCTCCTCTTGCTGGCCTTCCAACAGATCAGCGAATTGCTCTTAATCAACCAATAGGTTAAGACTTTCAGCTACCCCGGCCAATAAATTCATCTCATTGAGGGTGTAATTTCCTCCATTCAGCCATCAGGATTTCTTGTCACTTCTTAGGTCCAAAACTCTTAGACCATAAAATTGATATTTTAATAATTTATATATTTTTTGTATTTTCCTTTTGCAATGGGACTTGCAACCTACAAAAAGGCTCAGAGGTCCTTCTTTTCCCTTCATCCTAACTGGGTCCTGGGTACTTAAACCTACCAGTTATCATGGTTCAAAATCTTAACTTTTTAAGATATAACCAAACATTTTTGGTACATTGGTCTTTCTGGGACTTGACCAAAATCTCAGGACATAACCATTTAATGGTTCAGAGGTCCGCTGGGAACATTACAATTAATTTATCTTAGACTCAATACTACCAATTAGTATTGACCTTTCTCCCTATATTACCAGCAGTGCTATCTCCTCATGTATAGGCCATACTTGCTGACTTTGGGCAGTCTTCCTGAATTAGGCCTTTAATCCTAACTGGAAATTCATCCAACAGGCCCTAATTTCATCTCTTATTCAGCAACTAATGCTTTTGGATCTTTGTATCTCATCTGCCAACAGTTTTGTCCAATTGTCCAGCTCGTTTTTTATCCTAAAACGATTTTCAGCCTTCATGGCTATCCTTAATTACACAGGTCGTTCTGGCCTCGTTAGCTTCATCTAATTTTTCGTGATTGATGAACTCATCTCCAACAATTTCTGACCAGTGATTAAGTGTTATTAAGTCAAACGATTTCCTCCACTATCTTGGATCAATCATTTCCTATTTTAACTTCATCTCTTCATTGATATGGCAATCCAATTCTCCAGATTGATTGCTTCTTTTTTCATCCAATGCCTCATCTAAACACTCTCTCCTCAGGACTATTTAAAGCGGACCCAATTTCAACCTGAGTTGATCCTGCTGTTTCTTGGTACTTTTTACAGCGGGCCCAATTCCAACCTAAGCTGGCCCTGCTGCTACTTTTCATCTCAATTAGATGTCTGGTGGAACTGGTTTCCTTGCAGCACTAGATAGTTCCATATCTAGGCTGCAAGTTCTTTTCCCTGAACTTGAGTATCTTCATTTTGCTTCGCTTGGAGCTCCACTGCTGAGCTGGGTGAACGCCACTGAACGTGATCCCTTCACGTTCTATCTTCATTACTTCCTTAAGTAACTTAATTCCAAAATTAGAAACATCTTCTTTGTACAACATTATAATAGATTCTTTACTCAACTACCCCTGTAGTGAGAACCAACTTGTAAAAATTTACTTTAGTGGTTGATTATTGGTCATCAACCCAGTAACCTTTTTACTGCACAGGTTCAATTTCCTCGTGAACTTTGCATTGTATAGAATGTATTATCTGATAATAGTATGGAGACTATTATCTGTAGTTGAGTTTGAACTATTATTAGGCCCAACACTTTGGCCAGTACTTCTGAGTAAATACTCTATAAGTTGTACTCATAGGGATTCATTCCCTATATTCCTGTCCACCTGATCTTTGTCCAGATACCCTGGTGACAGTCTTTTTTGGCCCAACACACAGTCAGCAGTTATCCCTGATTGTGGTTCCCTTCATCTCTAGATCCCCGCTCGGATCTCTACTCTTCTCTCTGAGAGTCTTCCAATTATTTCCTTCTGCAATAATATCCTTGAGATGGAACATCACAATAGAAGCTGATAGTCTAACTATACACTGAATTGACATAATTATAATATGTTACTAATAATACTGTTTTTTTGTGTTTTGTGTTTGTTATTATAGTGAATCCCAGGGAATTATATAGTAGGGGATTCAGCTGTCTAACCCTCAGTTGACACCTCTTTGATGAAACGGCAACTGTTACTGTTGAATCACCCTTCCTCATCTCAGCAGCAATGGTCTTCCCCATTATGGCTAGGATTCCATCATTGGACATCCTTGAGACCTCAAATGGATAGAGTTAGAAACCGTGTCCCTAACATTTTCCTCTTGAACCAAGCGAACCAACCATAATTGGCTAGTGACCTGATTAGGTAATGGGACTTATTACCCATTATGGCAGGTCACTTCACCAAACAATTGACTTGCTAGTTACAGGAAGCATCACTCGCCTCGCAACTCACTATTCATTCCCAATTTTTGGTGATGAAACCTGACCAATCCCAATTGGTACACCTTATAGTTTATACTATTAGATGCCCCTATTTCGTCAGCCACTCCGCCCAATGAGATCTTAGGTGTTCATCTAGATCGATCCCTGATGGATATGACCAGGTGAATATCCCAAAATTCCCCAAACATAGTTCCTCTGAAACTCAGGCCAACTAATTTCTGATTCACTTCGCCTTAGTGAATTTTCCTAGCAACACCAGGTGATTTAGAAGGCTGTAAATATGGGCAAAAATTCTAACACTAGGCAATACCTGAGGCTTCAAGGGACTAACGCCCTCTATGCTTATAAGGTCTAACAAAAAGTGGTGTGGAATTAAGTCGTGATTTTTGTGTCAATTACTCGTTGTTCACCATGCTTAATCAGAACCTCATCTGCATAGTAGAAAGGGATACTGTCCCTAGCATCCACTGAACAGGGCAATTTCTTTGTGTTGCGCCCAAAGGTAGCAGAAATGTAAAGTCATAGCTTAAAAGGGATATTCAGCTAGGCAAGAGTAATCTTTCTTGCCAGGCTCTTTATTGGGTAAGACCAAAGGGACTTCACAGTTGAGTAATGTGAGGAAACATTGCTTCATGTTGATTATTCCCCCATTCTCAATCATAAATTGATACCTATAAGCATATCTTAGGCGTTGTTGTCCAAGGCTACTTCAGGGTCAGATAAGGTGAGCTTCCCAATTTGAATTGGAAGAAAAGAATATGCCTCACTGGCACAAGTGTTATTAGGTCCAGAAGTTCCAAACTCTTGATTGTACTCCAAGTCAGGAGCCAGCTTTATCTTTTTTATGAGCTTAGTAGAGATTACATTAACTGGGGAGTTAGTATCCATGATGGCCATTACCCAGACTTTTTAATGACCACTTTAACCTTAGTAAGTGTTCCTCCAAAGTTAGGTGACAGAGCTAAGATCTCCTTAAGCCATAAAGTGGAGGTTAATTTGCGTGCAGTTTCAGGGTATTTATCCATGATGGATTTCATGGTATGGACCCTATGAAGAGGTCGAATCAAATCAGCTAAGAACTAACCACCGTTTCTGGAAGTTTCAATGAATTTTGGGCATCCTAAAATTTGGCTGAGGTACGTTTCCTCAGATATGGTGGTTTAGTCTACTCATTCAGCATTCAATCAATCAGGAACCTTCACTTTTGCAGGGACTTCCAATAAGTAGCAGCCAAAATAATCGTAACCCCCCTCAGATTCATCCCCAAGGGTTTTTTCAACCACTAGAAAATCCGCAATTGAGGTAGGGGAGATGGCCACATGAGGTTGGGTAGCCTTAGGACGTGCAACTACCAGCTTGGCTGGTGGGGAAGGCACAGCAGCTTTGGTGAGCATGTGCAGAAGCATGGTAGTAACTGCAATATAGGTTTTAGACCTACAGGAGGGAGGGATATCTGTTTGAGGTCGCACTGAAGGAGAAGGTTTCCCAGGGAGGATTAGCACAGGTGGGCTCACCCTCAACTGTTCTGCAGGCGAAAACTCCTCAGTGGTTAGAACGGAAGGTTTCCCCTCAACTTCATTGGTTGTTGCACATGAATGTAAATGGCGACGTTTAACAGAGCCTCTTTTATGTCGCAAATGTTTTTGAAGTGGCGTTTCACTGAGATGATATGCCTGGCTAGAGAGGGCTGAAAAGCTAACACAGTTAACAGGTCGGCAATAGCATCATTAAGAGTTAGCATGTTAGACATTGAAAACCTTTGCGCAGCGAAGTAAAATCATTCAGCAAAGGCAATGGGTGGTTCCTCTCATACATGCTAATGCGCATAAAGGTCTGTTTTCCCTGTGTAGACTCTGCTTTGATCCAAATTCAGCCAAAAGAGCCTCCTTCACATCTGCCCAGGTGTGCAGAGGGTCCAGGTAAGGAACTATCATCTCATGCATTAGGTAGCTTAAACAAGGAAGTATGTGTTGAACTTTTTTCTTATCCGTTGAGCCATAAATAGAAGCTTCATAAACATAAAAAAGGTAGCAATGCTCCCTTAGCCAGGGGTGTAATTGTCTTTAAAAAAGGGTTTTAATGGGCGCTGCTCAAGTTCTTTGAGTCGGGATAGAGTGCTTGATAGTTGCTTTTCCAGAGCAACTAAACGTGATTCAATTTGAAGAGGAAAAGTTGGAGGGTTACTCACGTTCAAAGCCTCCATTTTTGATGATTTTTGTGGTGTACAGTTGATCCTATAGTGAGCACCATTTTGTAGGAATCCAGCTGAGTTCTTGCTCGCTGGTGCTTCACGCCATTGGATTCCTCAATGGTTTATTTAAATTAAAAAAGAAAAAATAATAAAAAGCTAGGTTTTTTAATATTGTTAATAGAAGCGCAGGAATAGAAATAAAACCAAACCCTATTGATATCTGACGGATTATTATTTAAACTGTATCAAGGGTTGAAGGGATTTAATAATAAGTTTGGAACGGCTTGTAGCAGTCCAAATAAGGAAACATATGCATTCAGCCTATCAAAGCATGGAATACTCACTTCATTTTGGCTGAATAAAGATGGGGAGTTCACTTTTGGCAATATGTACCCATGAGTTAACAATTAAATGAACTTCAGCCAATCCCCATCAGAGAAAATAATTTTACCTTGGTGGACCCCCACCACGCCTATAAAAGGGGATGGTCCCCATGTCAGTGCTTGAATGGACCTGGTTTCAGCTGGGGGAGTACCTTCTGAGGGACATCCCAGGGTCCTCCGCATATTCAGAGTAATCCAACTGCTCAATCTTGTTTTTGTTCCCCTGAAGTATTCAAAATTGTATTACCCTGATTTGCATGGTTCCACCGAGAATTAAACAGGTTCTTTTGGCTGATGAAATAATAATTAATATTAAATTTGCTCTTTTGATCATAACAAACTTGTTAATGCTGACATTTGTCCTTTTCAGCTGATTTCAACTCAAAACATCCTTATTTTGCGGCTGAAAGGGCAAATGTACAACAGTGCCAGTTACTTAGAAAATATGAAGCTTTTGAAAGTTGATCAATGAGCACCATGTAGTGAGCACCACTGTTAACTTTTGGCGGTTATGGCTTATTCTGCCAAGCTGGTTGCACAAATAAAACCCACTTTTCAATGAATGAGCAATATGTGGATTTTTTATCCTTTAATAAACTATAATAATAAAGTACATAAATAAGGAGCTATTGCCCCAATGATACCAATTTATTTAATATAATAGCTAATGGCTACTTCCATTAGCCCTATCTACTCTCTTTCTTCTCAAAAGACTTCCTCCCCTCATTCCCTCTCTCAACTCTTAATCCCCAGTATTCCTAGCTGTTTTCAACACTTTCACTTAGTAATTCTTTATTCAATACAATTTTTGGGGTTTTGTTGTTTTTTGAGACTTTGGTGGAATTTCCTCAATTTGCCAAACTATTAGTACTTCAATTGATTCGCCCCCCATTGACATAATCTACTGCTCAAATTTCAAGACTCACCTCAACTCATAAAATACAATCCACAGGATATATTTATTACTGTCCAGTCATATCAATTTCTTGACAGAGGTCCTGAATCAATCCTAGCTGGCGTAACACCTCTTGGCGGTGAAGCCTTATCACCTGGAGTAGATTTTGGAGGTCAGGATATATGAACTGGCATATAAAGGGTTCTACCCACTGATCAGCTCATTGCTTGCCAAAGTAGCTGAACTATAAAGCCTCCACATATAATATGGGAAGCAGTAGCTTATGAACAATTGAATTACTCTCAGTGAATTAGATTCCATATAAGAGTTGTTAAATGCCGATGGCTATGTTGTCTTCTTAGAGATAGAACCTACTATATACTGGCACAGGTAGATTAAATTTGAAGGTAGCCCACAATTAGGCTCTCTGTGTGAAAAGTTCTTACCTTAATTTGGGAAGTACTAATCCATTAGGTAATGCTCCTCTCCCCGTTTGAAGGAGGAAATTTGTCATTAAGGTATCTTCCATGGTTTATAATCTATGGCTTTACTAGACATAAATTTGGGCCCCTTGTAGTGAGCACCACGTTTCAGCTTTTTCATAAGTAGAAAGCTGGATAATAAATTTTTGGTTGCCATAGTGGTAGTAAACAATAGCATTGAATTACTTTGGGATGGCACTGAAGGGAGGAATTAGCATAGTGAGGCGATAAAAATCCACTTTTATTTCTGCAGATTCCAAAATGTTGAGAACTATCTTGGGTTACAATGATTATTATTGCAACTATTTAAGGGACATAGAATGAGTTTAAACTGATAGGGAAAATATACAACAAATTCTAAATGATATTTTCTGATATTTATAGGATGTGTCAGTGCCCTGTGGTGAATAGGGCGTTTAGGTCCTCTTTCATAAAGCTGGCTAATAAAATTGAAACTAGCCTGCCAGTTGGGGTGATTAAACACCTGGAACGCAACTTTGAATTCTGGGGCATACCCATCCATATGCTTTGATAGATGACGGGGAGGGAAATGATTGAGGGACAGTGACCAACGTTCACCATCACCATCATACCACTATCAACCATGCTGTAGCAGCAGTGATGACCGTGGATTCAGCTGAAATTTTTTTTTTGGCCTCACAGGGAGTCCTAAATCCACGCTGGTAACTCAGGTTACTAATTGCATGGAAAGGTTATAATACTGCGCCCACTGGGGAGAAAGTATCTCCAAGAACTAAGTTAAATCCTGATGCCACACGGCGTCCAAAATGGGGGACAACCCCAGGAGACCACTAACAATAATTATTCACTTTAGGAGTAGAGAGCAGCAACGTTTTAATTATGGTCACTATGTACCAGTCATTGCATAGAATGAGGAACATGGCACCTAGTGAGCATCAATTTGCAGATAGATTGTGTAAATTTAAAAAAATTCTGCATGTAATTTGAATATTATAAAAAACAGTAGAAAAGTGACCATAACCTTACCTGTGGGTGACATCTGTCTTAAGTGCTGGGGCTTTAAAATATTTGATTTTTCATGAACCAAGGATAATGCAATACCATTTGATTATAGCAGATTGACATTTATAAACTTTTATGACACCAGATCAATCTCCTCATGGTCAGCTGACTTTTACTTACATTCTGCAAAAATGTTCCCTCCTGGAGTAATTCCACTTGGAAAATTGGCATCTCTTCATAGGCAGATGACTGGATGCAACCATGAACAGGCCACATAGGGGAGGCCCCATTGGGTACTGAAATTAACTAATGCGCCTAAACTTTTGGGCTTGGCCTCGCCTTTTAAGGCGAAGAGAAACAAATTAGCAGAATTTAAAACCCAAATGTACCGCTGATCAGTCAATTCTGCTGGACCTTAATAATCTATATTAACAGCCCCCTCATTAGGACTCAATATTGTAAAAGGAGAGGGATGCCCAACACTTTCTCGCTGGTGATAACTTCTTGAAGCCACCTCCAAACACAACAAAAAATTGCTGCAACAACTTCTAGGTGGTGAGGTAGGGATGAAAGGGGACAATATTGAGGGGTACGCTACATTAAACTCTCATCTACCACATGGGCTAAATCAACCTGGTCATAAGAGGGACACCCACCTTCTTCACCCCCTTTTTGTGCAGGACGTAAATTCCTATTGGTTGAGGCACAGGGAGGTGCCCCCCAGAATTACATTTCCCTATGTTCAGGATCTTCACTCCTTATCTAATAAAAAGGTTTAGTCATAGTAATCTCTTTTGAGAGGCATCTGTATTGTAGCATTCCCATTGTTCTAGAACTTCAGGTCTGCAACCTGGATACTGGGATGGGATTACATCAGGTGACGTTTCTTGAACCCCCTTTATTAATTCTTGCCCATTTAAGGGCAGGGTTCTATTAAGTGACAATTAATTTGATTCCTGAAGGCTCACACATGGAGGGAGACATTTAAACAATTTTTCATTTTATTTTTTGTTATTTTTGGAACGTTTTTCAGTACAAGTTCCAACACTCATGTTTCCTGCAGAGGCAGTAACTTCAGGCTTGTTAAGTGATAAAACAAGTTTGGTTTAGACATTCCATGTTCGTGAACAAGAAGAGCCTCTTTCTTCACATTAAATTTTTTTTACTTCTTTTGGTAAGTCAATGCCAGCAAAGCTCAGCCATTTGTGGCGTCACCCATAGCATTAGGTGCATTTTGGCTTGTATTACTTCTTTGCTTCCTTGGCTCTAATTAAGTCAGGATAGGACAACTGAAAAGGAGGTAGTCTAAACAATCAAGGCTGGGAGAATTTTTAAATCTTCCTTTACTTCTTAAATGCACAAAAATGTATGTTTGAACCTAATCATATTTATCTTAATCTCATTTTGTGATTTAAGAGTCAGAACTACAGTGGTGATCACATCATCTAGTATGATTTAATTGTTAGTGATTAAGAGTAGTGAACTATCATGGAATTGGCTAAAGAATTAGTACAGGCCTTACTTTTTGTTAAGACATATCACCATGTAGGCTAGCTTCTGGCTTGAGAGGACATGATTGCTGCCAAACTCCTGGATTAAAGCCGTTTAACTTGCACTGAGGAATAGTAATTTCTTAGTTGTATAATTAATAATCTCCTATCTATTGAAGCTAAGGTAGGTGGTAATATTTATCACCCTTTTTAAATAGTTGCTTCCTCCATCACTTATCTAGAAACATATAAGATTAAGGTGATACTTTCTTCTCAAACTGTGAACTTTCTTTAAAGATTGTTTTAGAGTTAGATGCAATAAGTGCAGAGAAGGTTATGATGGCAAGCTTTTTATAAGAGCCATCTTTAAAAAGATCTTGTTTCAGAATATTCTCAAGTGGACTGTTGGTCAATTTTTTAGAATACTCTTTCCACGTAATCTTAAACTTACCCTACTACTGATTAGGAAAGCTTTGAAGACTCTTTTAATTTAATTTATTACAAGGCACGCCAACCAGGGGACAGACACTACTGAAGTGCAGAAAGCAACAAAACAAAAAAAACTGAACTAACTAAATTCTCAGACCAAAAGAAAATGACCGTTCTAAGAACGGGCGGAACTTAAAAATTGAGATACCAACCTACCAGGTGGGACAGCGCTGAGGCGCTCATCCTACCATGGTGGAAGGGGAGGGGGATTGGGGGGCTCATTCTCTGTCTCATTTGCCTCATCAGCGAGAGCACAAGCTAAGGAGGAGAGCAAAGGGGTGGGGTGATCAGCAACATAGGGAGCAAGGTTGGTAACAAGTGGCTGCTTGAGGAATTGATTGTACAACTTCAAGTCGCCAATTTATTTGGCAAAGGTGTCCTCTGCCTTAATGTGGAGGGCAGGGAGCTGGGACAGTGAAGCCACGGAGGCACAGGTAACTCAAGAGTTGGCTTGTTTGGCGGAAACCACTTTCTGGATGGCATCCTTAGAGCGCCTGTGGGAAATTTCAATGGTCATTTTGTGGTTTACAGGTGTGGATATCCTGAGGATGGGGGCGGGATTCCTGTGGCTAGCGCTGCTACTGATGACTCTACCATTTCACAGATAGAGGTTACATCATGGTGGGTGGCTGCTGTGACAGTGAGCTGGTAGTCCAAGCGGAACTCCATGGCGTCCAGTTGGGGGGCATAATATTGTTGGGCGACCAGTTTGGGAGCTTGACTCTGGATAAATTTGTCATATGTGGGTTGCGAGGCCTCTATAAAATTACCCATCTCATCAGTTTCAGCCAATGAGGACCATGGGTTCAAATTAAACTCAAAATTTGGGTCAGCAAATTGAAGTGGTGTGGCTGGCAATTGCAGAATAACATGGGAACTCACATTAGTCCAAGCCGATCCCTGATTGGATGAGGTGCAGGTGGCACTGTGCAAGGCGCATGTGGCACTGGCCTGAGGGAGGGGCTGATTGGCTGCAGCAGGCACCAAGGCGGCAGCAGGCTTTGGGGAGGGGGTAGTATTGTACCCCCATGTCAGAAAAGTAGTGGGGTGTGAGGAAAATTGGGGGCCTTGCAACAACTGTGCTGGGTTCAAGAAAGTCATGAGGGAGGGGCATTTGCGCTTTGAGAGGTCTAACTCAAAGCAGGAAGGACAGATTTTCCTTCCTCCTCTACATAGGCCCAGAATGGGTGGTTGGGGGCTGAGGTATGATGGCGCGGGGTGGAATCAACAAAGCAATTTTAAAATTTTATGGGGCTCATCATGGAAAATGCCTAAGGCCCAGCTAGGCGAGTGGCCCCATTGGGGACCACAAACTGAAGGATGGGGTTTGAGCCATACGCGGCTAATCCATCTATTAACTCCTGGTGGAGTACTGCGGGGGGAGGTGAGTGGGCAAACCCGCGAACTGAGCTTTGAAGACTTTTTATTTATCTGTTCCTCAAGGACACAAATTTACTTTAAAGGTTCTGAGCTATTGTTTGCAGTTACCAATTTAGGCCTTGAATTTTCATAAATCTGTTCTAAATTGTTGAGGCAATTTTCTTTCATCTTAATAATGCATATAATTTGTCTATCTCCCCTACCAGTGTATCCAAGGTGAGACTCAGGTGGATTGGGCTATAATCAACATGGACACTACAACCCCAAGATATAACACCCACCCGGCCACATAAAGTCTGATCATGGTCAACATTTCGTTCTTCCAGTGGTCTTCAGCATTTCCAGTAGCTGGAAGCGTAGAACTGGGGGCCCGTGGGGTTCTGAGTGCCCTTAAGGCCCTATAGGTCCATAGAGGCCTTCAGATCCTGAGGCATCTCTATCAAGGAGAGCTTCTGGAAGCACTATTGCAATTCAAAGATCTGGGCTTTATAAATGGATTAGTCTCCACAACCAAATGGCCTCAAGGGCTGGTGCATCTTTCTAAGTTGGAAGAGGGTTAGGACGTGGCTCTTCACATCAACCATAACTCCTTAAAAGCATTGGTTTAATTGATTTTCCAAGTAACCATGTACTCCATAGATAAGCAGGGTAATCTGGTTTTATGGCTTCATTTAACAGGTGTTTATCCAAAATAGCCTCTTGATTTTTACAAATAAAGGTGAAGATGGCATAATAAAATTAGCAATATAAGTATCTAAAGTTTTCAAAACCCCTAAATTGATAACAGTCTGATGACGCATTCCTTTAATTTAAAAAAATGGTGGATTTATGGGTGAACAAAGTGATGAAGATAGCAATCTGAGCCAGTAACCGAATCACTAGAAGGCAATTGAGATGAGCAATATAGATCCCTCATTGTGGAGGGCACTACCTTAGTGTGGCACTGACTGGATTGAACTTGTATGGCTTTTCAGTTTCTTCTTTTCTCTTCCTAAAATACTGCATTATTCCAAACACTAACTAGCAGTTTTTATGTTGAGAGGATTAGGCTTCTATGCAGAGAAATCTCTCATTACACCAAAATGGCACATTTTACTCTAAGTAAGTTCTCTCACACCCCTGCCTTTCTCACAAAAATCCTCAATTTTTATAAGGTAAAACCCTAAAATGTTGCTCCCATTTTTATTTTTAATTTCTCTAGTATGATATTACAACATTTTGCCAAAAATTATCTTCTGACCCTGCCAATTCCAGATCTCCTTTTGATTTTATTTTGCCATATCCCCCTTTTTAACTTTCTTGTTACCAATTGAACACTGGCCACTATGGGTGGAGTGCACTTCAATTTAGAAATTTTTTATAATTTTTTGGCATAACTAGGGAAAAGTCAATCATGGTGTTCCCAAACAACATTTCTAACACCAAATTATTGTAACCATTTTGTGATTTCAATTTTCCTTTGTACAAACTGCAAAGAACCTGCAACCCTAAGAAGAGGATGCACACTCAAGAACAGCGTGGTAAAACCCAAATCACAAACTTTAAAAAGCCAAGTGCCCTCACAAGTGAGGTCACTTGCCAATTTATTTTTTTCTTCCATTTTGAAAACTTCCCATTCCATATATTTGTTTGTTTGTTATTTTTGGAAAGCACTTTGTGCATCATGGCGTGCATTGAAGAAAAAATGCGCCAGATTAAAAGATTATCCTAATCATATAGAGGGTTTAGTGGCCCTTAAAATAATAATTGCTTGGTGCCCCAAGTGGTTCTTTAGGAACTGTGCAGTGCTAGCTAAAGCAAACTTGGGCTCCCCTGGTCCTAAAAACCTGTAGCCAATTAAACTACATCTAAAATGTGGGTGGATGGTAATACTGGTGCTATTATTTTGAGCATGGTATTGTTTCAGATCAAAAGTAGGTATATTAAACTCAAAGATAGCCTGGAACTCCAGGAGCACAGAATGCATTATAAACACCTCATACTGAAATTATCATCTCACCTAGTGTTATTATCTTGGGCTTTGTTGGCTCGCTTTTAGCCCTGGATTTCAACTGCACAGATTCGTGAATACTTGCGTTGATTAATAATATGAATTGGGGAAATAATAGTATGAAGACTATTAATATGGTTGGTTACCCAAAAGCCACGTTGAGAGTATTGTCCAACGCTAAACAGGTGCTTCTTTGTCTTAAAAATGTTCTGATACTGGTAGGGAACACTTTCCCTATCCTCTTCACGCAGAGCCAAGTGGAGATTTGATAAAACTAAACTAAGGATATCTGATCCTTGCACTCTTCTCTTAAGAGCAATGTTAAAACAGCCCAGTGTAAAAACAACTTAGTTAATATCAATTTTAATCTGCTTTTATTAGGTAATTATTTGGGGTTTTTATAGTTAGAATTGGCACACAACTTCTCAGCTGTCCAATGAGAGTATTTGTGCTTCTATAATATTTTGACCCTTAGTGCTAGGCACCAAATCTCGTTGGGTACCATTGCCTTGGGTTTCTTAGGCAGCATAATCCTTGGGTGTTTGGCAGACCAAACAATTGGTATTAGGTACTTGAAACCAAATGTTTTAGCTGATGACAATTCTACTCTTCCTCTGGCATCCAAACGTTTTGGCAGTTTCTGATGACTCCAATCTGTTCCGCTCTGAATGGTTCCCTATAATTTGACTATTAAGTGTTATCCCAATATTAAAAATTATTGTTTAATATTGTTGGGGATGATACCCGACAAAATTATCATCTATTTGTGGCCTCAATTATCATTGGGGATGATGCCTGACAATAATTCGTTAGTCAGCGGCCTCTTTTATCATTGGAGATGATGCCCAACAATATCTTATCAGTCAGCCACTATTACTGACCCTCTACGATTATAAACTAATCATCAAATCTCATATTCTGTCAAAGGGTTGGACTATGTGGTCATCTGCAATTCTGACACATCCCCCTTCTTGACCAGATATCCAATGGAAGATAGAACCCTTGGGAATGGAAGCCGCCTCAGCTGGAGCTCATAATTAGTTTGTCATATTTTTATGTCCTCAGCATAGTGCAGCTCAGTCCACACTCAACGCCCATATGCTCTGCTCGGTTTGATGACTTCATATCCTTGGTTGCTACCTGTTGCCACCTCTTCTCGAGTGTGGTTTCTGCGACATCATGCCACGCCAGTCCCATCTTTGCATTGGTTGTGAGAGATCAACTGGCCCACCTGTACAAACCCCAGGATGGGTCTCGTTGGCACTTTTGCCACCTATACAAACCCCAGGACAAGTCTTGTTGGCACTCTTGCCACCTGTAAAAACCCCAGGACAGGTTCTTCTAGCACTTTGCCCCCTGTACCGACCCCAGGATAGGTCTCAACATCTCATTGATAGGGACTATTCCAGAAGATCTAGTTTCAGCCCTTCCTGATCCTGCCAAAGCTTGGGACTTGTGCCTATTAATTTTCCCTTCCTCAACACTCAGTAGGTGGGGATTTCACTAGATCATTATTGCTCAAAATTAAAAATCATTTTTAATATCTTTTACTTTTTTACTTTTATGCATCTTTTTATTATTTTATCTTTACTTTTTCATATTTATATTTTTTTCTTAAGCCCAATACTTTAAGTATTTTGTGTGGACCTAAAGCCTATTAGACCATCTTCAATATCTAATTGTATAGGCATCATTTGCCAACTTGGTAATTTTGAACAGCCCCATCCATAGGCGTCCAACTCGTTTTTCCTTTTTTAATTTTCATTGTTTTTTGAATGCCCAAGATTGTAATAAATAAATCAGGATATTGGCCAGTTAGATAGATATTTTTTGGCACTCATCCCCAAAGATGGCTCTACTGCTGAATACAATATTGGCAGCAATGCAGCTTTCCACCCATATAACAGTTTGAATGGCATTTTCTCAGTCGCCAAATGGTAACTGATATTATAAGAAAAAGCGACTGAACTCAGATATGCTCCCCAAGCGGAAGTTTTCCCCATGACCAAATTTCATAAGGTTGAGGCTAGAGTTGCATTTAATATTTCCATCATTCCATTCATTTCTGAATAATAGGGAACAGGTACAACACCGCAGATTTCCATTAATTTGTTAAGCCTGGGAATCGCATGTGAAGTAAAGTTGGTTCCATTGTCACTGAGAATAACTTGAGGGCAACCATGCCAATGGATCACTTGATCAAGTATAAACTTCGCCACACTTATTGCATCTACTTTGCTGAGGGCTTTTGTTTTGACCCATTGGGTTAAGCGATCTATTGTGACAATTATATACTTCACTCCTCCAGTGCTGATGCTTAATGGTCCCATAACATCTATAGACACAATGTGCCATGCAAAACTAGGGCGTACTAGATGGTATCCTACAATGTTCATGTGTGGTTTGTGCAGCTGACATTCCACACAACAGGCTAGGTAATCCGTGACATCATAATTGATCAATTCCCAGTAATATAACTGGCGAATATGATCCACTGTTTTCCTTAGGCCACCATAGCCAACGACCTTATTAGCGGCTCAAATGATTTCCTCTCATTCTGATGGTTTAGGAAATAAAACCCATTTTCTTTCAATCAATTTGTATATGTGATTGTCCTTAAATTTGGTATCTTCCATGGCTTTTTGTAATGCTTTTCAAATTTCTTGGGGTTAATCCCCAATATCTCCTTTGATCATCCGTGGAATAGTGCATCAGCCTGAGGATAGATCACATGAAAAACAGGCAATTGAGACAATCTATTGGCATTCTGATGTACCACTCCAGCCCAATGGATAATTTTGAAAGAGTAGGCTTGCAGCTATAAAGCCCATAGGGCCAACTGGCCTTCTGGTTCCTTCAGATTATGAAGCCAGCGCAGGAACGAGTGGTCAGTTATGACTTAAAGTGCATTCCATATATGCAGACTCAGAATTGTTTACAGGCATGGATGACTTCCAGACACTCTCGCTCCATCATGGTATAGTTTCTTTACACTGGTGACAGTGTTCTGCTCATGTAGGCTACTAGATGTTCATCCCCATTGTCATCTAATTGACTTAGAATGGCTCCAATCGCCATTAACAAGGCATCCACATGGATTATAATTTCTGACTAAAATTTAGATATTTCAACACTGGGCTGACCATGAGATATTTTTGGAGCTTATCAAATGACTTCTGGGCCTCTTCATTCCACACAAATCCTTTTTTCAGATCCTTGAGTAGGTGATATAGAGGTTTGGCGATTCCAGCGAAGTCTTTAATGAATCAGCAATAGTAATCGACCATTCCCAAAAAGACTTGAATATCTAAAACACTTTTTGGGATTAACATCCGCTCAATAGCTTCTATCTTCATGGGTTACAGTTATAATCCGTTAGAGTTCTTAAAAAACCCTAAGTATTTGAGCTCTTTTTGAAAAAGTGGTATTTTCTCAGCTTAATTTTTAGATTTGCCGCTGCCAACCGCTTGAAAACTTCCTCCAGATGCTCCAAATTATTGTAAAAGGTCCTAATGAAGACGTTGATATTATCTAAGTATACTAACACGCAGGATAGCTTCAGGTCACTAAGTATGGAATCCATAGAATGCTGAAAAGTTGCCGGCACATTGCATAATCCTTGGGGCACTCTGGTCAGCTGGTATAGTCCTTGTACGGTAATTATTGCACACTTTTCCTGATCTTCTTTTAGCAAATCAATTTGCCAATAGCCCAAAATCAGGTCCATAGCCAAAAAGTAGTTTGTCTCCCCCAAGCGATCAAGCATGTCATCAATTTGGGGCAGCGGATAGGAGTCTTTTTTAGTGATCTTGTTTAGTCAGCAATATTTGATCACTACTTGATTTGATCCATCCTTCTTTTTACCAGCAGGATCAGACTCGCCCATGGGCTCAATGATGGTGTCACAATTCCAATATGACTGAACAATAAGCTCTAAGTCAATATGGCAGAATGTATGGAATCCTCTGTATTTAAACTGGTACAGGTAATTTAAGCGCTTCAAAATGAGGCACTTGGCAAATTGAGAGGATTTATGCTGAGATTCGATACAAATGAGAGTAAGATGAAAAGGGAAGCAGAATAGAGGAGTACCAAGCTGAGGATGCGTCCGTCTGGGGAACCTAGGTATAAAGAGTCTGATGAAAGTTAAAGGTTTAGATGTTTTTTAGAAGAAGAGAGATCTTGCAGATAAGTCTGCAATTAATATTAAAATAAAGGTCAAAATAAGGGGCAATAGCTCCATACATATTTTATTAAGTACTATTATAAAATCAGCAATCCTCATATCATACAATTTAATTGCTCAGTGGCTCATACCCTGTGCAAAACCAACTCAGCGAAATTGAGCTCAAACGCTGAGAATTAACAGTGGTGCTCACTACAGGGGGCCCACAAAGCAACTATAGTTGAAAAACAACCAGAAAGCTAATTACTCTACAATGAGGAGTCCTCCTCCATTCTGACAGCAAACCTGCTCACAGTATATAATCAAAGAAGTTTTTTCATGAATACAAGCTGTGGAACAGCAACTAAACAAAGAAAGGGGAGTCCGCCAGAAATTGCAACAACAATATGAATCGCTGCAACAGTTGATCAACAAACAGTTTGCGGAGCATACTAGAGATGGGGGGAATGGGG